>JAMYXO010000198.1:22500-35000 GCA_033310375.1 Conus canariensis
AGCACGCGCTTTTCTATATATGTAATTATTTATGAGGATTCAGTTCATCGGTGGCATAATGAACTGTTTGGACCAACGTTTTGTCATCCTTCCAGGGTAGTGGAGGGAGAGAGAGAGAGAGAGAGAGAGAGAGAGAGAGAGAGGATGAGAGAGAGAGAGAGAGAGAGAGAGAGAGGAAAAAATCTGCACTGCAATCACACCATATCTACCACTGTACTTTAAACTACAGTCACAACACCAATATCTACCACTGTACTTTAAACTACAGTCACACCAATATCTACCACTGTACTTTAAACTACAGTCACACCAATATCTATACCACTGTAATTTAAACTACAGTCACACCAATACTGCCACTGTACTTTAAACTACACTCACACCAATATCTACCACTGTACTTTAAACTACAGTCGCACACACACACACACGGAGTAAGTGGAATGAGTTTCGCGCGCGCTCGCACACGTAACGTGGCAGTATGTTCAAACGCACTCTTATTGCTTTCTTATATCTCTGTACGCTTTCACTGTCAAAGACAGTAAATAAAACAATACGTACAGCATCTCTTGCTCCTTTTTGAACTAAACCCACAACCATCACTTTCAAAGGAAAAAACAATTACAAAGAAATCTTGCTGTATGTTCCGACGAACAGACCGGCAACCAACATATGCAGCTAACGTGCGCGCATACACATAGAGAAAACAGACACACATTCATGCATGCACGCACGCACGCATGCATGAAGTGTTCGGAGGGAAAGCAGTGTACTCGGCATTATCTTCGCCTTCCCACGAAAAGGAAAAAAACAAACAAACAAGCACACTCACAACGCGAAAAAATTTGCGCTGCCGACGGTAGGGGCGAAGAGCTGAGGTCGACCTGTTTCCATTGAACCGTGGTGTTATTTCTATGACAGAATACCAGTCGTCCTCCTCCCGATGGAGAAAAAAAACTCGGGGAGAAACCAGCGGAACAAGATGTACGTTGTGTGGTACTGCCAGTTAGGTCAGACGAGATAAACGGGAGGCGAATACAGCATACTAGTTGTTGCCCACGAAGAAACAAACAAGCAACCAAAAACATTCTCTTGTTGAGCGTCTTCTTCTTCTTTTCTTCTTCTTCTTGAAAAAACTCCTGTTTTTCTTTGTCCATCTTCTAATCATTTTTCCTATACTTTACTGATTAAAAATTCAGTTTATGTCTTTGTATCCTTTCTGGAGTTGCTTTGTTGTCTCTCTCTCTCTCTCTCTCTCTCTCGTCTCTCTCTACTCTCGTCTCTCTCTCTCTCTCTCTCTCTCTTCAAACTTTGCTCGTGTCCGTCTTTCATTCTCTCTGTACTTCATTGACCATTTCTATGTTCATGCCTTGTCATTTTTTGCGTTGTTTTGTTTGTCTGTTTCTCTCTTTATTGAAACATCCTCATCGTGTCTCCCTTTCATTCTTTCTGTACTCTTCTTGTTGTTGTTGTTGTCGAAAATTCCCCCCCCCCCCCCCCCCCCCAACTTTCAAAGTTGCTTTCTTTCCTTTGTATCTTTCTCTCTTGATTTCCTTATTAAAATGTCGTTCGTCAGTTATTTCCTATTTTTGCTGGATGTCTTTTGTCCATGTTGCTGTTGTTGGTTGCTGTCATTTCGTAATCCCATCCCTGCTTTCCTCTGTCTATCTCTGTTGTCTCATTCTTTTGTCTGTACTCGTCGCTGTGCCTCTTGTGTCTCTTTGTGTCTGTCTGTCTGTCTGTCTGTCTGACTCTCGTATTTCCTCTCGGTCTGTTTGATCTGTCTCATGCTTGTGTTACATTTGTGTGTGTGTGTGTGTGTGTGTGCGTGCGTGCGTGCGTGCGTGCGTGCGTGCGTGCGTGCGTGCGTGCGTGTGTGTGTGTGTGTGTGTGTGTGTGTGTGTGTGTGTGTTCTTTTTGTGTCACGTTGTCTGGGATATTGCTTTTGACCAATTCCCTTCTTAATAAGTGAAATGCCATTAAAGAGTGCTGAAGATGTCTTATGTGTCATGTTCAATCAGTGATTACGGGACCTAATTGTCATCTTAACTTATTCTTGGACGTTTTTCTGACAAGATAACAATAATAGTGTGTGTGTGTGTGTGTGTGTGTGTGTGTGTGTGTGTGTGTGTGTGTGTGTGTGTATGTGGTGTGTGTGTGTGTGTGTGTGTGTGTGTGTGTGTGTGTGTGATGTGTGTGTAATGTGTGTGTAGTTTGTAGGTGTGTGTATATGTGTGAGTGGTGGGTGTCAGCAACACGGTGCCGCAGACCAAACGGGCCTGGCGAGGCAGGAACTGACACAAGTTTGTGCTTTCTGTAGTAGCTTCCGTGTTCTCTGCTTCGCCGTCCGTTCAAAGCATTCCAACATATTCATAGACTATGGATGACAACTTCAGAACCCAAGGAATAATATGAAACATGTCACACTGGATAACGTTGTCGCTGTAAGACATTGTTGGTGATTAAAATCGGAGAATGAACCCGCAGTGAACGAGTTTGTGTCCAATGTTTCTCTATTGCGATGAGAAACACCAAACAGCATGAACTCTTTTTGTCATGACTGAACAGCAGGCGTTTCAGTCTGTTCACACCTGTAGATGTGATTCGCCAAGACTGTATCTGAGCGGAGAACTTGGTCTTTGAAAAGAAGTACCAAACACAACTGGCTTTCCTCCTCGCCTGGCTGTCGACATTAGCTCTGGAAAAAATACTCGTGTGGAAACGGACCAATAATGTCTATACATTTTCAGTTGTATTTATCATGGACATGGAGTCATCAACAACATGTCGATCGGGAAGTTCTGAATTTCGTAGAGTGACAATTAGCGCACAACTCCAACAATGACACAAAGTGGAACGAAGAAGGCGACTGTTCCAGACAGGTCGGCATCGTCAGTCATGTCGTAAGAGTCGCAAACTTGTGCGGAAAAGATCGTAGGTATGCGATGCACGAAATGAGAGCTTACGGACTTGACTTGGAACGTACGTTTTTGATTCGACAGTTTTTCTCACAAAACTTTTGGGAAATCAAGAAATAGTCCAGGTTTGGTTGGCGAAAGATGAAAAATGGCGCCGAAATTGATTATGCAAGATACCAGTTTCGGGAAAATATGGGCTTTTTGGTCCAAGGTATAAAGTACATTCATTGTTGTGACTTTAGCGACGTATACATAATAATGATATAGGTTTCCGAGGCACTGACATGTTAAAGAGTCGACACGAAATAATCCAGATTCATCAATCAAGGAGGTCAGACGGAAGGTAACTCCCGAACAAAACCATGTTAACTGGCGGGCGAAGGAGAAAAAGAGGCGCCAAAATCGATCGTGCAAAATACCAGTTTAGTTTTTTAAAAATATGGGCTTTTCGGTCCAACACAGTTGTAAAGAATAAGATACATTTATTTGTGTGACTTCAGCGACATAGACATAATAATGATGAAGGTTCTGAGGCATTCCCATTTGAAAGAGTTGACACGAGCTAATCCAAGACTGAATCAATCAGGGGAGGTAAGGGGAAGGTAACTCCCGAACAGAACATTTCATTTGCCTTGGGTCACCACGAGAGAGGTGCCCATTTGAGCATCCGGCTACGAAGACCTTCACTTGCTGATGTATTTGTCATTTGTTCCTGTTGATATTGGTTCTCCCTGAAACACATTGCTCCCTGGGACTGGTTTGTGGCTAAGGCGTGTCCGGATGAAGTGTGGTTTGTGTATGGGAGAGCGTCATCAATGAGCAGCGTGGTGAAGAATGCACAGAACAATGACACGTAACAACAGCAACAGCAACCTCCACAGTGACATCATCAGCCGCCACCATAACAAAATACAGCTTCAAACGGAACTAAATCGTTCCTCTTTTTGACAACCCTCCCCGGCTCCCCTCTTCACATTTAATGCCCATACTCATTCCCTCTAAATCAATACAATCAGATTTATGTTCACTCCATTTGTAGTCCTTTTCGTGCGCACAGAGTGAATCGATGTTGAGAGAAACAATTACAGAAACCTGAAAAGGAAGAAAAGGGCAGTAATATCCTACAAGAAAGCAAAGGGCAGTAATTCTGCTGGGTTGATCAGGAATATCTTCATTGGAATCGCTCTTTGTGGGGATTGATTCAACCTTTTCTTTCCAAACAGTTCAAAACAATAAAAGGACTATGCCGCCCAACGAACGAAACAAACAAATGACATGACAAAACGCGACGCCTACGAAGAAATGGAGTAACTCTTGACCAATCACGATGAGAAAAAAGTGAGTGATTGCTCGTTCTTCGTGTTGAATGGTCCCAAATGGTGTTTCATGTTGCCTGAGGAACAAGACACAAGAGGTCTGGAAAGGCGTCGTGTTTGTCTTGTCATTGGTTTGTCCGGCGGCGTAGTCATTTCTCTTGGAACTAGGTTTCTATTTCCGCCTGCAGTCCCTCCCCCGACTCCTTCCCTCCCTGCCCCGCCCCTGCATGATGGTATGACAGTAGTGACGTCAGTGTGAGCACAACGCCTGTCTGGCTCCTGATCCTCTTTACAGTTGGAGGTGGAGAAGGCATTGGGGGTACAGGCCGTGACCTGAGCAATGACCCTCTGCTACACAGGATTTTCTCTGATGGTTGATTGTACTGGACTCCAAACTGATGTGGTCTGGCAGTATCAGATGTTATTTGGGCAGAGGTGGGACGCATCCACATCTGGGGTGGGAATGCACCCTGCCCCCGAACTAGTACATAGCGCAGTCTATGCACGGTACACCTGGTTGGTCTCTGGATGTCTGAAACTCATTCTAACGTATCTGTTTGGCCCAGGAGTTCCATTGAATCACCAGCATACTCTACGTTTTTTGCAATGGTGTACCCTGGGGACTGAAACAGACGGCGTTTAAGCGTGTCCATTTTGAGTTGAAAGGTTGCCATGCACCATGTGTGTGTTGTGTGTGGTGTGTGTTTTGTGTGTGTGTGTGTGTGTGTGTGTGTGTGTGTGTGTGATTCAGATATCAATCGCAGACAGACCAAAATTCAACAAATGGGAAATTTTAACTCTTTCGATTCAGAACTTCTAATTCATTCCTTGGCAGTACAAACTAATGGTTTGGTAGAATTCGTTTACTCCCATTCAGCGAATTCACTACAAAAGACAACAAGAAAACTTTTCTATTCAAACAAATGCTGAACATTTTCAGACAAGGGAAGTAATTATTTGGAAGCAGATCATCTAATTCCTTCCCTTGGCTGTCAAAACTAATATTTCTACGCGTGAACTGACTTCAATGGATTCATTTGGCGCCCACTAGTTACAAGAAGAGAAGTCACTGATTGCTTGTTCTTCGTTTCGAATTGTCCAAATGCTGGTTAATCTTGCCTGAAGAAGAAGGCCAAAGAAGTCTCGAAACGCGTCGTGTTTTGTTTTGTCTTTTGTTGCCCCTATCTTTTTTCTTCTTGTCCAACGTACGGAACAGTCCTTTCTCTGTTAGGTTTGTGTCAGTTTCCGCCTGCAGTCATCTCACTATCAATTTTTTTTCTTCCTTTTTTGCGCGCTTTGTCAGCAAAGATTGCACAAACATTACAGAGTTCATTTTAACCACACGTAGTAAAAGGGGTGAAATATGTGGCCCAGCGAAAATGCCACTAATGCTTGGAGTTGATCTAACGGGGATGCATGATCATTCAGCGAATTCATTACAACTGAAAACACTTTCTATCGAAAAGAATATTGAACATTTTCAGACAGGAGAAGTATTTGTTTTTTTCTTTCATTTATAACTCAAATTCCTTTGCTGTATAAAGTAGTGTTTCTACACGTCAACTGAATTAAAGGAAGAGAATATAGATTCTTGCCGGTACCGTTATTTTTTTTTTCCTTGAATTTGTTGTTGTTGCTATTTTGGTGTTTTTAACATCAGGGCAGCTTCAAATCACACTGTGGATGAGAGTCCTGCAGATATGAGTTGGGCCACAGAAAGGGAAATAACTACAAAAGAATTATAGTGGTACGCTCCGACGTACAGACAGCACAAATATACGCAGCTACGTACGCATGCATGTATGCACACACACACACACACACACACACACACACACACACACGCGCGCGCGCGCGCGCGCGCGCGCGCGGGCGCGCGCGCCTGTTTTGGATAAACAGACTGGGCGTGTTTCTGGACGATGAGAGCCCACTAGACAAGACAACTGACGTGATCTCCAGCTACATCAACTTTGCGTGGGCATGGTACTACAGACAATGGAGATCAAGCTGTACCCAACTCCAAGCCCTGGATCACCAAGGAACTGAAACAGCTGCTAAAAGAGAGAAAGTCAGCTCTGAAAGAAAAGGACACCAGGAATATGCAGCTCACCTAGAAGAAGATCGACAAGAGGATCAGGGAGGAGAAGAAGTATACTCTGCAAAACTCGAGGACAACTTCCGGCAAGGTGACTCCAGGAAGTGCTGGCAGAACATCTCTGCCATAACAGGGTACAGGCCCAAGAAAAGCTGAACTGAGAGCAGATGATGAGAGGAGATTGGCCAATGTACTGAATGTGTTTCTACACACGTTTTGACCAGCGGGACTTCAGCATTGAGCAGCAGAGAGCCATGGACACGGTGCCCCGGCTCCCTGGATCCCCAGTGACCATCAGTGGAGAGGACGTCCGCAGACTGTTCAGGAAGCTAAATGTCATAAGTGCCTCTGGTCCGGATAGCATCAGCAGTTGGACTCTGAAAACCTGCAGCAACTCCTTGGCCCATGTCTTCAAAGAGCTGTTCCAGCGATCATTTCAGGAAGGCCATGTTTCGCGATTATGGAGGTCATCCACAATCATTCCTGTGCCAAAGAAGAAAGTGATCAGTCAGCTCAACGACTACAGACCAGTGGCGCTAACATCAGTCCCCATGAAATGTACTGAGGAAATTGTCCTCAAGCATCTCAGGGGAGAGACTGAAGACCATCAAGATCCACTGCAGTTCGCCTACACCAGAGGTAGGAGCACAGAAGATGCCATCCTGACAATGCTGCACCACCTCCACCAGCACTCTGATAGGCTCGGGACGTTCGCTAGGGTTCTGTCTGTGGATTTTCAAGTGCCTCTAACACCATTCAGCCCCTTCTCCTCGTCGGAAAACTACTGGCCATGGCTGTTAAACCAGATATCATCAAATGGATCTACAGCTTCCTGACTGACACACCACAGCAAATCGTAGTTGGCCGGGTTGTCTCTGATGTCCTGGTGACCAATGCAGGAGCCCCACAGGGGTGTGTTCTGTCGCATGCCCTGTTCACCATCTACACAGCTGACTGCCGCACCAGGAAGGCATGCAATCTGCAGATCAAGTTCGCATATGACACGTCGCTTACAGGGCTGATGCACGACTCTGATAAACCATGTACCGAGAGGCAGTCAGCAAGTTGGTGGACTGCTGCGACAGGAAATTCCTTCAGCTCAATGTCACCAAGACAGAGGAGATGGTCATCGACTTCTGCAGGAACCCAAGCAGCACCCACCCACTTGTCATCAAGGAAGAGGAAGTGCGCATTGTTGCGCACCTACAAGTACTTCGGCAAGTCATTGACAAGTTGGAGTGGACCCCTAACATCGGCATGTGCTGCAAGAAGGCCAACCAGCGTCTTTTCTTTCTGCGGAAGCTCCCACAGTTCAGGTTCAACAGCACCATCCTGAACTTGTTCTATCAGTCAGTGATCCAGTCCATCTTCCTCTACAACCATCTGTGCTTCCATTCATCCTCCTCTACAACCATCTGTGTGTGTGTGTGTGTGTGTGTGTGTGTGTGTGTGTGTGTGTGTGTGTGTGTGTGTGTGTGCGTGAGTGTGTGCGTGTGTGTGCGTGTGCGTGTGCGTGTGTGTGTGTGTGTGTGTGTGTGTGTGTGTGTAATGTATGTGTGTGTGTGTGTGTGTGTGTTTGTGTGTGACGGAACAAGCTCATAAATAAATAGAACGAAAAAATATTTTGTGACGTCTTTAACAAATACGTAAGTTTCGTTCGTTGTTATGTCCCTTGTATCCATTGTTTTTTTTGGCGAATATCTCCAAGTAAAGTCACATGTTTACCGTTGACCAATGAACTGCCTTTGTCGTTGACAACTAAACTAAACATTCAATGTCACCGAGCAACACTGAATCTTCGGCAAGATCGGGAACAACGGGCAATGCAGGCATTGAAAGGTGACAGCAAGAGATTAAACTCTGCAACGATCCAGCGTTTGAAGCGGATTAGAGGAAGATCTAAAACTGAAGAAGGCTGCAGCACGCTAGCCGTGGAGAAATGGTTCAGTAATCTGGCGAAGAGCAAGAGACGGCCCGCAGACCAAGGGGAGCTGGGCCATTCGTGCGATCCACCACAGAAGGGACTGGAGGCTGGACGTACCATGCTGGTAGACCTTGGTCTGGAGGGGTGGAAACCTTCCCCCCCTCTGGGGGGAATATTTTGACTGGTTTTCTAAAAGCTTATGATATGGGAGGAAACATTTGACATGTTACCCTCTGGTAAACAGGTTATTTTGGCATGAGAGCTGCATTAATAGTGTGTTTTTTTCCTCTTTGCGCCTTGTATTTAGCATTATGGGGTAGGGGTGTTTACTCTCTGTTTGTCACATATAATCTTGGCTTGATACTCATAGGTTTGTCGTCAATGACATCTAAAACAAATTTCCTCGATATATCTGCACACTATTCTGCTGGTATTTACAAAAAGAGATACAGTGATGATGTTTGTGCATGGCATCCGAATCGCATGCAGCTGAAATCTGTCGTACCACTCAACCACAGCTGTGCGCTGTTCTGTTCCCCCGTGCAAGTGGAGCAGCCGACACCTATCCACGCGTTTCTTGCTAGTTTTTGTCTCCACAGTTCAGTGTCTATCACAAAACAGCGTATGTTCACTTAGGCCTAGATCAAGATTTTGTTATTGTGATCATAGATTTTCTACGAAAAGTAAGTACTGTAACATTCGTTTATAACGTCACATCGGTGTGGCACTAAAAGTAATGTGTTACGACAGCGCGTTGAGGCAATGTTTCTCTAGTGGTGAGAGATTCAATAACATGAACCAGTGATTTGGAGCAACTGGTCTAATAATAAAAATAATAATGCCATGAGTTTCTTTGTCTCTCAAGTCACACCTATCTTACGAAGGCGCTTGTGTATTTTCTTCTTCTTGTCGCAAATGTTGTCTTTGTAAAGAAATCTAAACATACAAAGCAGTCATGTGTGCATGCCATTGTGTGCTTTACTGTGATCTCTGTCTGCAGCATGACGTATGCATGTCCTTAGTAAACCCACCTCACCCCCATCCCCACCTGTGTGTGTGTGTGTGTGGTGGTGTGTGGTGTGTGTGTGTGTGTGGTGTGTAAAGCGTTCATGCACACATCTTCTACACACCTCTGCCCATCCCGTCTACTGCGCATGTCTCATTATTTCGGCCAGACTCCTGGCTAAGCATGTGTAGCCTAGATTAGTATAGCAGATGGTACTCGCTGTCACAGCGCAAGATGCACTTTTCTGATTGGGTTGCTGGAGAACCTCTGACATGCGTGTCCGTGCTTTGGAAAAACCGCTGCTTGAGTTCGTTGCTAGTTTTAGTTCTGCGTACTTCACCACTAACTTTGACAAAGTGTATGAATAGGGCAAACCGCTTTGCCGCATTATAATATCCATTTGTTTTTAACCGTCTTGTTTCGAATCATTGGGAATGGGCAGGGTGCAGCCTCTAACTACACTGTAATTAAAAATGCGTCATCTTCTCCTGTATGAATTCAGATTTGCACCATGGCAGATGAACAACCAGTGACCTTTAAAAGCACACCCAAATGCAAAGGAAAATGTTCAAGAGATGGAAAACATGTGTAATTCATTTAAAAAAAACAGCAGAAAAAAAGAAGACTATAACCCCACTAACTGAAGAAAGTAAAAAAAAAAAATTTAAAAAACCTATCCAGAAGTCTCTCCATTTGAGACGTTGCTTCAAATGTACATGTCATAGACTAGATCAGATTGTGATTGCATTCCAGAAAGTATGGACTTTACTCGCCATGGTTATCACAGAAGCTGTTATGCACGGTTTACCAATGTGAAATTTGCCAGGAAAAGGAAACATGAGGCAGAGAGTGAAGAGTTGTAGGACCATACTAAACCAAAGAGGACTGCTGTTGCTACATCAGGCCCACTGCTTCCAAACGACAGATGCATCTTTTGCAACAAAAAATTCAGGAAGAAAGCTTCAAAAGGAGTTGCATGTTTTGACAAACTTGTAAAATGAGTCACCAAGACGGCAGAACAGTCTATAAAGGATGCAGCAAAAATTACGCATGGATGACATTTTCACTCATTATCAAGATGTAGATCTGGTAGCACGTGAAGCTCACTATTATGAGGGTTGCAGGAAAGACTATGTGAGATCTGAAGGCAGGCATGCTGAAACATCCACAGGCCAGACATCTGTTGAGCAGCTACAGGCACATGAGAGGGCATTTGAGTAACATATTGAGTACGTTGAAAATGCCTTGATCAAGGTGCGCAGGTGGAGAGAATGACCATGCTGAGAGAGAAGTACTGTGGATACATGCAACAACATTCCCCTGACTTCTACAACCCAGGATACAAGACTTACAAACTGACAAGAAAAGATAATGAAATATTTTGGCTTCAGAATAAAATTCTGGGCTCCGAACCATCGCAGTGAACTTGTTTATTGTGACGAACTTGCCCGAGGTCAGGCAGTTGAGACAGCGTTTGTGTCAGCAGCTTCAGAAGAAAGGCGACTTGAGGAGTCTGCATATGTCCTTCGTCGACACATCTTGGATGCTTTATAGAGCTGCACCTGACATGCCATGGCCTCCATCTACAGAGTACCTTCAGTCTGATGCTGTCCATCCTCCAGCTGTTCTCACAGATTTTCTCCAAAACCTGCTGCTGGAAAATGTAGTACTGTGGAGCAAAACAAAACCACCAGATTAGCATCCTCCATCGGCCAGGACATACTCTTTGACAGGGGGAAAGTGGAAAAATGCCCAAACATCTTCTACTTGGAATGTCTATCAGACATGTTACTGGTAGGTCTGAAGTTCTAAGTCTCTTGAATCATTTTGAACACGTTGCTGGATACAAAACAATTGTAGGACTTGAGACTGCTATGGCCAACTCTGTATCATCAGTATGCTAGTCTTCTGCCTGCAACGGTGAGTTTGGAACAGAACAAAGTGATTCATTTCTGCTGGGAAACTTTGACCTGAACGAAGAAACCCTTTCAGAGCTGACACCACCCACTCCACGCATGGCATAGTTATTCAAGAGGTGACAGGAGACACAGTGCATGACACAGTTCCTTCTCAAACAGAACTATCTCCTGCTCCTCAAACCACCAATGCTCCATGCAGTCTGAACCAAGAAACACGTACCACCCTGCTTTGCAAAAGAAAAGGCAGAACCCAACTTGAATGTTGTCGACACTCATTTCTCAAACCCAGAGGCAGTCTACAAAGCTAAAGTTGTTGACTTTTGGTGGGTTTTCTCCAGATTTGAGGCCAAAGATGGAAATCAACTGGTGCCTGGATGGGAGGATGGGTGTCTCTCACAGGAGAAGAAGGGATAGAAAGGATGTAGTCTACTGTTGACTACATGCCACCCATCCACCACCCCATGACAGAAAATTCCACAGTCCAGCATGTCCTCAAAGTGTCACAGGCAGCAGCAAAGGCAAGTGGGGCAAGGTATTCATTAGTTACATTTGACTTAGCAGTAGCAAGGAAAGCATACAACTAGGTGTGGCAGAACAATCTCTTCCAAGACATCTTTGTCAGACTAGGAAGCTTCCATACAATCTGCTCTTTCCTTGGCGCTGTTGGCAAACTGATGAGGGAACTGGTCTTGCTGGAATAGTCATTCAGTCTGCTGTCTAGTGCGAGTGGGTCAATGGAGCAAGTGTTTGCTGGCAAACACTACAACCGTGCTCTTCGAGTACACAAACTAGTCCACCTCAGCTTGGCAGCTTTGGCTGATGCTGTCTTTCAAGATGGCTGTGACATCAGCAATGTATAGGGTGAGAGGCTTTTTTTTTTATCTGTACTCAGAGACATGTCATTACCATTGACAAGTTGGTTTTTTTTGTATCGTACTGTGTTTTTCATATGTATTTTAAATTTTGTTCGTAAAGAACATGTTCCGCATTCCTTGTATGGTTGTGAAATGTCCATGAGCAGATAGCCTTTTCAATATTCTTTAGTTTGGTACCAAATTTAATACAAATACTTAAGAAGAAATGTGATTTAAAGAGACTTAAAATAACCCCACCACCCCTGAATAATCACCATCGGTAGGTTACTATAGTGTAACGCTCGTATATCCTGAAATAACCTGGTTACAGCGGGGTAACATATGCCATAAAATTTTAAAATAACAAAGTATCAGAAAATTTCACTCATAAATCCCCCCCCCCCCCCCACCAGGGGGGGGGGGGGGGGGGGGGTCTAAGACTGGCCAAGGTCTATGGGGTTGGTGTGG
>JAMYXO010000198.1:40000-42500 GCA_033310375.1 Conus canariensis
CTTGTTCAGTACAGACCTCATAGCATCAGCTGTGGTGCTCAGAACTAGGTCAGCTGTAGCTTGTTCAGTACAGACCTCATAGCATCAGCTGTGGTGCTGAGAACTAGGTCAGCTGTAGCTTGTTCAGTACAGACCTCATAGCATCAGCTGTGGTGCTCAGAACTAGGTCAGCTGTAGCTTGTTCAGTACAGACCTCATAGCATCAGCTGTGGTGCTCAGAACTAGGTCAGCTGTAGCTTGTTCAGTACAGACCTCATATCATCAGCTGTGGTGCTCAGAACTAGGTCAGCTGTAGCTTGTTCAGTACAGACCTCATAGCATCAGCTGTGGTGCTCAGAACTAGGTCAGCTGTAGCTTGTTCAGTACAGACCTCATAGCATCAGCTGTGGTGCTCAGAACTAGTCAGCTGTAGCTTGTTCAGTACAGACCTCATAGCATCAGCTGTGGTGCTCAGAACTAGGTCAGCTGTAGCTTGTTCAGTACAGACTTCATAGCATCAGCTGTGTGCTCAGAACTATGTCAGCTGTAGCTTGTTCAGTACAGACTTCATAGCGTCAGCTGTGGTGCTCAGAAACTAGGTCAGCTGTAGCTTGTTCATACAGACCTCATAGCGTCAGCTGTGGTTGCTCAGAACTAGGTCAGCTGTAGCTTGTTCAGTACAGACTTCATAGCATCAGCTGTGGTGCTCAGAACTAGGTCAGCTGTAGCTTGTTCAGTACAGACCTCATAGCATCAGCTGTGGTGCCAGAACTAGGTCAGCTGTAGCTTGTTCAGTACAGACCTCATAGCGTCAGCTGTGGTGCTCAGAACTAGGTCAGCTGTAGCTTGTTCAGTACAGACCCCATAGCATCAGCTGTGGTGCTCAGAACTAGTCAGCTGTAGCTTGTTCAGTACAGACCTCATATCATCAGCTGTGGTGCTCAGAACTAGGTCAGCTGAAGCTTGTTCATAAAGCTGAATGGACCCGCTCCCTTGGTAATGTCATACTTTATTTAATGGGACTGGTCTTTGAATGGCATTATATGACAGGCTAGAAGCAGACTACTATAGGTCAAAGTTCATTGTATGGAGACTGGTCCGATGAATGACGACGTGACAGGTTAGAAGCAGAGAACTATAGGTCAAAGTTCATGCAGATGTATTTTTTTTTTATTTATGTTGCTCTATGTTTATAAAAAAATAGTTCCATGCCTAAAACACGTATTGTTGCTTGGGGGATTCACCCAGACCAGTTCATGTTCACTTTGTATCGGTCCTTACTTGGCAGTGAGTCAGGCGAGAAATAGTTCATGTTCACTTTGTATCGGTCCTTACTTGGCAGTGAGTCAGACAAGAAATAGTTCATGTTCATGCTGTATCGTGTCCTTACTTGGCAGTGAGTCAGACAAGAAATAGTTTATGTTCATGCTGTATCGGTCCTTACTTGGCAGTGAGTCAGTACAAGAAGTTGATCCTGTTCTGCATTGCCTACTTACTCAACACATAAACAGACACACTGGTGAAAACGCTTTAGACTCACAGAGTATCCATGGCGGTTGAATGCTTCCCCCAATCCAGCATATACTCACTCCTGGATGCACTGGTCGCTAAATGGCCGTGGGAGCGGCCAAAAGCAAAGGCTGTCATAGTGTGGTCTTTTTATGAAACACCCATGGACAGACACACCGTAAACAAGCAGTTCAAAGCATGAAACATCCATGACTCTGTTGTCCACGCCCTACGCCTAACACACTCCACTTTGGTGCACATCAGTCAATACATAGCAACAGGACGGACCACACACAGATCTTCTAGGCACCACCTAGTCATCCAAGACACAGCGGACACGATGATGAAAACCAGTTGGATGCCTCAAACTTACGTGACAGTGTAATAAATGCAGCAGACCACTTCCTATTCAGTTTTGGCGTAGAGAGATCATTCCATGGGATTGGGAGGGATACAGTGATGTAAAAAGGAGCAGGAAAGAAGCAAGGGAGACCACAGACCAGTGCTTTCTCAGTTATGGGACTTGGGAGGGATCCAAAACGGAGACATCTCAGGCCCACTCATTGAACACGCTGACAGGCTCACTGATGAAAACGAGTTTGATGGCTGAATTGTCCATGGCTCTGTAGTCAATGCCCCAAAGCGTACGATATTCAGTGCTGGTGCAGGCTGGTCTGTCCATGGCAGAGAGCAGGCAGGAAGACGTCAACATGTGGTCCGGGAATCCAACACGCCGATGGGCACACTGACATTAGGAACATGTTGCACGGAACATACATTGTAGTGTTGTGACTGCCCTAATCCTGTACATGCTCATATTGTTTACAGACTGATTCTGGAATGAGAATGAGAGAAGCCAGAAACACAGACACAGTATGTATAAACATATTAACTGAACAAACGGGGAAAAAATCAAACGTTGAATTAAAACATTTGCTGCACAAAATGTAAATCGTTACTTGCTCGCCTAGGATAAGTTCATTTAGAGAGAGAGAGAGAGAGAGAAGAGAGA
>JAMYXO010000198.1:50000-64214 GCA_033310375.1 Conus canariensis
TTTGGGAAAAAATTTTAAAAAAAAGGGAGCTTATACAAAAACATTTAAAAAAAAGCCCAAACTATGCCTTTAAAAAAAAAATACATTATACTAGGGGAAAACCCCTTTTGGGGAACTCTAAATGTTAAAAAAGAAAGGGTTTAAAAAAAGGGGGAGACACAGATGGAATTTAAATTTAGCAAAAAAAAACCAAAAACCCCCCGAAACCATTAGCACGGGGAAAAAAAAAAAAAAAAACCCAAAAAAGTTTATAATATACGTGGCACTGGAAAACAAAAGCTTCCCTTTTACATCCTGCCCACCCCACGCGTGAAAAAAAATTTTTTTTGTTTTTTTTTGAAGTTTTTTTTTTAAACTTGCTTTTTAAAAAAAAAAAAATATTTTAAAAAATATATTTATTAAAAAAAAAAGAGATTCTTTTTGTGTGTTGTGTGTTGTTTTGGGTGTGTGTGTGGGGGGTTTTGGGGGGTGTGGTGTGGGTGCGTGTAGGGGTGTGCTGGGGGGTGTGCACGCGTGCAAGGGGGCGCCCCCCTTATGAAATTTCCGGGGTTTTGCAAAACAGTTTAAAAATTAAGGTTTTCAAAAAATTTTTTCTCATTAGTAAGAAGGGAAAGAAAAAAAGAAAAAAAAAGAAGGGAAAGAAGAAGAAGAAGAAAAAGAGAGAGAAAAGGGGAAAAGAAGAGAGAGGGAGGGGAAGAGGGGGGAAAGAGGGGAAACCCCCGGGGTGAGAGAGGGGAGAGGGGAAGGAGGGGGAAAAGGGAGATTAGAGGGGAGGGAGAGAGAGAGAAAAACTTTCCGCACGGAATTCAGGGACATAATTTTTGCAAAATTTTAAAGGGGGGGAGTTGTTCCCCGGGGTCGGGGTTTTTTTTTTTCCCCCTGTCGTTTTTTTGGGGGTTACGATGAAAATTTTTTTTTTTTTTTTATTTTGGGTTTTGGTCGAGTCTTTGGGGTTTGGGAGGTGATAAAATAAAGGGGGGAATTTTTTTGCCCATGTTTGCTGTACCCTTTTTTGTGTTTTTTTGGGGGTTTTTCCCTTTTGGGGTTTTTTGGGGGGGATTGTTTGCCCCAAAAATATTGGGGATCGGTGCTTGTAAATGGTTGTGTAAAAAATTTTGGGCTTTTTGTAAAAGCTTTTTTGGTTTTGGGTTTTTGTTGATGTTTTGGGGGATTTATTTTCAGAGTCTGTGCCGTTTAAAAAATTTTTTTCCCCTATTGGGAAGGGGGGTCCCCCACCCTAGGTTTTTTTAAAAGCTGAGGTTTCTGGCAAGTTGGGTTTTTTCGGTCTGTACACGATTGTCCTTTTCCCCTTTTCCCCCTTTTGGAGTTTTGTGGGGCCCTTTCCCCTGGGTGCTTTTGTTTATTGGTCGAAATCAGGGGGGGCCCCCCTTTTTAGTTTCATGATGTCTGTCAACTCTAAGTGCCCCCTTTTTTTTTTACGGGGTTTTTTGGGTTTGGGGGCCCCGGCTCGAGGGGCGGGGGGTCTTCTGACCCAAACTTTGGGGGGAGGGGGTTTTTTCCACTTTTTTTAGTGGGGTCCCGGGAAAAACCCCCCCGGGGTTTTTTCCCCTTTTGACAGCTGGGTTTTTTCCCAGAAAATTTTTTTGGGTTGGGTTTTTTGCCCCCCGTTCCCCCGCCCTTTAAGGGGCGGGGGGTTTTTCCCCCGGGTTTGGGGGTTTCTTTTTGGGGGGTTTTGTTGTATTGTCTTCTTTGGGTTTTTCGGTCCACGTAAAAAATTTTTGGGAAAGGTTTTTTTAATTTAAAAAGGGGGTTTTTGGGGGTTTGATGATTCTGGATCGAAAGGGGTTTGTACATAGGGCCCCCCCCAAATGAAAAAACGCGATTCAGTTTAGTAAAATATATTTTTAAACAAAAAAAACAAAAAACAAACCAAAAAACACAGGGTTCTTGGGGCCGAAAAAACGGCCGGTTGTAGAAAGGGGGGAAGGAGTGAGGGGGGAGGTTTTTTGGTTTTATGAAAAGCTACTTTTTCAGGCGAGGGAAAAAATGTCTCGCGTGCGGCGGGGCCCAAGTCGGGTTTTTTGGGGGGGGTGGTTGGGGGGGGGGGTTTTCCGGGGGGATTTTTTGTCCCCCCCCGTTGTTTTAAAATAAATTTTAAAAAAAAAAAAAAAAAAAAAAAAAAAAAAAGTGGGGATTTTTTTTCCGGAAATTTTTCCGGCAAACCCAAAAAACTTTATATGGGGAAAAAATGGGATTAAATTTTGGTTTTTTTTTTTTTTATTTTTTTTTTGGGGTTGGAAAAGAAAAATTTTTCGTTTGCCCCCCTTTTATATAAGGATGGCTGTTGCGCCGAAGCGATAATGGGGGGGGGGGTGGTGGGGGTTGGTTTTTGGGGATTGAGTGGGGGGGAAAGGGGAGTGTGAAGGGGGGATAGGTAGTTGGAAAGAAAATGGTTTTGGTTTGGGGTTTGTGTGAATTTGGGGTTTAAATTTATATGACATTGGGGGTTTGAATTGATGAATATTTGCGGGGGTTGGGGCCATTGATATATTTAATGCTTTTTATTTTTTTCTTTTTTTTGGTTTGGGAAGGGAAAAGGGGGGAATAGGTATTTTTTTTTAAATTTTTGTGCTTTTTTTTAAGTTGGGTGCAGTGATTTTTTTGCAATTTTAAAATTTGATTAGGGTATGCCTATTTAACTTTACAGCCCAGCAGGGGGGCGCCGCCCTGTCGCCCCGTTTTTTTTAGTTTGTTGGGTCTTGGGTTCCCTATATAGGGTCCCGGTTCATTTTTTTTTTTAATCGCTTCTTTTTGGGTGTTTCGGCGCTTTTTGGGTTTTCCCGGGAAAGTGACAGTGGTCATTCTTTTTATTTTTGGGGATTATGATACCATATGGGGGGGACCCAATTTTTGTCTTTTTTTCAGCACGGGGGCCCGCTTCCGCTCTTGGTTTTTGGGTTGTTTGGTTGAACTTTTGGGCTTTCATTATTTTCCCTTTGAAGAAACGTCTTTCTTTTTTTTTTTACTCCGATCATCTGTTTTTTTTATTGAACTTTTTGGGTTCCTACAGTTTCGTCACCCTTTCCCGGGGGGCGGGGTTGGTGGGGAAAGTGATGGGAGAGATAGGGGGTACCCGGTCAGAAATTTTGCTAATGCATTTAAAACCACAGTGCCACCCTCCCCAACAGATCCCTTTCCACTTTTAAACTACGGGCTTCCACAACCCGCACCCCCACAAAAATAGGGCACAGTTCGCTCGCGCTCACTTTCAGTGCAAAAAAGTTACTTTTGTTCTTTTCTTTTCTGTCTGTCTTTGGGTTACCCCACTAGGTCGGGGGCCAGCACAACTTACCTAAAAAGGTTTTGAGTTATGGGGGGAAAGGGGCAAAGGAAAAGGGTTTAAAACAAACCCCAGCTTGTTTTTTCAGAAGGAAATCGGGGAGATTTATAGAAGTGTATAATATACACTTTGGACTGTACATTTTGGAAAACTCCTTGTTTAAAAAAAGTTTTTTGGGAAAACCCACCGGGGGACATTGTTTTAAAGCTGAAAAAAAAAAAACACAGATGCAGCACAAGCCCCCCCGGGACAAAACCCCCTTCTCTAAAACATGGGGGTGATTGGAACCCCCTTCCTTCCTTTTATTACTAAAACCCTTCCCTTTTAAACAGTTTGAAAAAAACAACTGGACTGTGTCTTGAAACAGGACATTTATTTTTTTAGTTTGGTGCCTCCCACCTTCAGTTTCTGATCAAAACATAAGTATTTTTTCAGCAAAAAAATTAGGGAAAAAAGTTTTAAACTGGCAAAAACACCGCAGAAGTTTAAAACAATCGTTCTACAGAAAGATGACAAATCAGAATCCAAAATATCAAAAAAAGGAAAAAACCAAATCGATTTTAACTTAATTTTTTTTTTGTTTCACAGAAAAAACCCTTTCTGAAATTTTTTGGGTTTTAAAAAAAATCTCGGCCTCAAACGTTTTTTTGAAATTTTTTCTTTGAAAAACAATGGTCGGGAAAGGGAATGTTGAAAATTTGCGTTAGCCGCATTGCTAGCTTAAAAATTCCCAAATGAAAACCCAAAACGGAAAAAAAATCCACCTTTACTTTCCTTTTTCCCCAAACCCCAAAATTTTAATATGGTTTCTTTGCAAAATAGGGTGTTTGCTTTCTCTAAGCAAACTCGTCAAACTTATATAATTTCCCAAAGTAAAAAAAAAAAAGCTTTTTTTTTTTTTTCATCCACCAACCCTCCTCAAACAAAATCTCTTTTTTTAGCATAACAATGGGAAAGGGGGAAAAAAAATTGTATAATAAAAAAAGTAAAAATTTAAATCCTTTTTCCCACAAAATTTCACCACTTGGTGATAATATGTGGGTTTAAATTTTTTACTTCAAACCCCAAAAAAAAATTATAACGTAATTACAAGCCTTGTAACGTAGTTTCCCGTTTTTACACTTTGCCAAAAATTTTCCAAAAAGCCCAAAACCTACCCGGTTTTAAAAAGGAAGAAAAAAAATGAAAGTTTAAAAACCTTGTATTATTTTTTAGCTTCTTGCTGGTGTTTTTAAAACAAAGGGGAAACGTATTTTTACTTTCTGATCACGTATTTATTTTCCGGGGTCACCCTCTGTTTTACTTTTTGTTTAAAAAAACTTAAACACTTTAATTTTAAAAAAAAAAGCCCTTTTATGGTAAACACTTTTTAAGGGAAATTTCTCCCTTAAGTGGGGATTAAGTACGGGGTTTTGGGGAAAAACCCAAAAAAAGACAAAGAAAATGGACTGAAAGATGTGCTTAATCCAAAGCCATCCAAATGATGGGAACACCCAAGTCACTGATTTTTTTAAGAAAAAATTCCCTGATAAATTTGCTGAGTTTTCCCTTTGAAGCTGAAATGTCCCCCAAAAATGGGAACCCCTGTTGTTTTGGTTTTTTGTATAATGCAGATGATGTCATAAAGGGGGCCCCCACAATTATCTTGGTGACTTGGCCACTTGTAGGAGTTCTCAACTTTTTTTTTTAAATCTTTTCCATGAATTTAATTAAACACTCTCCTTCCCCTTTTCCCCCCCAATTTTCCTTGACCCTTTTCCAAAGTCCCCCTGCTTCTGATACAAGGGTGCAACAAAGGGCACCTGTTGGCCCGGATGAACGTCCAGGGTTTCGGGAAACAGGTAGCGTGGGCCTTTGGGGTTTTTGTCGATGTTCCCCCCACACTGAGGTCGACAGCCTTTTAGAATCACAATGTGTCCTGGGGGTATGGTCTTGTGTGTCCATTGCAGCAAAGGAGTTTTGATTTTTAGCTTTGGGAAATTTTTTTTTCCAAAATGGTTTCATTGAGTCCATGACTTTTACGGGGGTCCCCCGTCGACCCTTTTTGGGGAAAAAAGCCCAAAGGGGTTTTTTGGGGCATGATGAAGTTTCTCTTACAGTGTAAAACAGAGTGTACTTTCATAGGCCCTTTGCATGGGGCGGGGGTCTTTGGGCAGGGGTTTTAAAATCTGTTTTTTTTTGTTCCATCTTCCTCAATAAAAAGATGTTTGTGAACCGTTTTTTAGGTTTCCTTTTTCCCCCCTTTTTTAAGGAGTCTCGCATCCTGGATTTTCCTGCTTTGGCAGGATGTAGGTCGGCCACCTCCTTTTTCCACCCCACCCAAAGGGCCCTCCCGGGCCCCTTTTCCCTGGCCGCTTTTGAAGAAGTTCCAAAAAAAAGCTTGACCCCCAAATTTGTTTGCGTGATCAGAAATGAGGGTTTGAACCCTAAAAATTTTTCCTGTACATTTTACAAGACAGAAATGGGCGGACCAGCGACACAACAAACAGGAAAAACAGAGAAATTTTCTCCCATTCCCGATTGTATTAAATTAAATTCCCCTTGGGGGTTTTTTAAAAAGGCACCAAATTTAGTTTTTTTAAGTAAAGTTTTCCTTTTTTTGTAACTTTTATTATGGTTCACTCATTTCAAATTGTTTCTTTTTTGGGTTTTAAATTCCCCCCGGAAATCATTTTTGTTCTTTTTAAAACTTGGGTTTTGCCCGGGTTTTTAAGGCCTAAGTTCCCCAACCTTTTTCCTTAAATTTTTTGAAAATTGATATTTTTTGATATGGGGGGTTTCCCAAGGAATTGGGTTTTTTTCCCTTACCATCTCTTTATTCCCCCATTTAGCAGCCCGTTAAGTGGCCCCGTGAACCCTTGGGCTTTAAACTTCTGAGGCCTTTTTTTGTTTTTGAAAAACTTTAAAAAGCCGGGTTTTTGACACGGCTTTTGCAACAAAAACACTTTCGAAAACAGAAAGTCTAAGGGAAGGGTTTTTTAAATACGTTACAAAAAATTTCTTTTCCAATTTGGGGCTTTACAATAAAATTTAAAAAATTCCTAAGACACATCAAGCCCCGATTTTTTGTTTAAACCCTTTTCATTCTTAAAAAAGTATCATAAAATCTTTTAAATTACATGAAAGGGACCAAACCCGTGTTTTTGAAATTGGAAAAAAAGCTTCCCTTTTTCCGCATTTCCAAACGTTATTCATGGCTACAGGGGTTTTAACTTTCCCCCCGGGGGTTTTCAATGGGTAACCGGGAAAGCAAATTTTGTTCCCCTTTTTTTGCGTGGGGTTTTCCCCAAAATAAAAAAACTTGACACGGAAAAAACAAGGGGAACCTTTTCTGCCCGTAACATTTCTTACGGAACGTAGATTTTGTCCCGTATTTTTGGGCAAAAACTGACAAAAAACTGGAAGGAAAGGGGTTTTTCCCGCAAGTTTAAGTGTAATTAATTTTCCCTTTGGGGTATTTTTTTCTCAACATTTTTCTTTAGACAGGTTTACGTTTCCCGTTTGGTAGAAACGAAATCACGCAGATTTTCACCTTATTGCCAACTTTTAAAAAGAGAAAAGAAAAACTTGATGCTTTTTTTGGGGTTTTTCACCCTTTTTTTTAAAAAATTTTTGGACCAAATTAAAAAGGTTTTGGTTTTTGGTCGGGATTGCGAAACCCCGCCCCGAATCAGCGCCTGTGCTTCATTTTGCAGGTTGAGAACGCATTTTCCCGTGGACTGGGAAAGCAAGAGGCGAAAAAAGGGCCCGGGGCCTCGATTTCGTTTTTAAAGGGGATTTCCCCATTTATGACGGGGGGGAAAAGCCAAGTCGCTTTTTTGTGTTGGGCTGAGTTTATTGGGGGGGAATTGTGTGTGTCTGGTTGCGGGAAAATTTTTATCGGGGGAAAAAGCAAAAAGGGGACGTTTTGGGGGGGGGGGGGGGGGGGGGGGGGGGGGGGGGGGGGGGGGTTTTTTTTGGTGCCCCCAGCCAGTTTTGGGGTTTTTGGGGGGAAAATTTTTTCACCCCGAGGAAAAATTTTTTTCCCTTTGGACGTTATCAGGGGTATTTGCAGGCGTCACTTCCCGAGCCAGGTTTTCCAAACCAACACCCTGGAAGGTAAAGGTGGAAGCTGGGTTAGGGTCCAAAAACAGCTGAAAGAGGATGCTGTGCCAACTTTTTTTAACGAAAAATGTATTAAAGCCTCTCTGTTCAAATTTGCCCCGCTGCAAAAAAACTGCCCAAACGCAAAAGTGCAATGGTTTTTGTCAGGAGCAAGAGAGCCAAAATTAAAAGACGTAAAGAAGGTAAGGTTTTGGGGTTTGGGGGGGTTGTTTTTTTTGTGTTTCATTTTTAATTTTAGTGTATGGTTGGTTTAAAGATTGTTTTTGGTTTTTGTTGGGGTTGGGAAAAATCTGAAACATAAATTGTTTTGTCTTTGTGGCAGTCAGTTTAGTCCACTGGCCCGCTGCCACTGGAAACTTGCATTTTTTGTGTTGGGTTTTTTTCCCCCGCTGTTAATGTTTCCAACAAAAAATGAAGTTTTCGGATTTTATTAACCAAAAAAAAGTGTCCATGTCCCCAAAAAACAAAATTTTTGGGGCTCCAGTGAATTTAAAAGTTTTGGGGGTTTTTTATTTTTCAGGGCTTTTCTGAACATTAGGCCCCCATGCAAGGTTTTAAGTTTCCGCCCCCAACCCAAAAATATGGGTTTAGTAAGTGAATTATTTATCAGTATTTGGCACAGGATGGTGACTTAAATGTGCTTTTAAAATTTTTGCAGGAAGGGTTTAAGTTTGGGTATTCAAAAACCCTGGTGAAATAAGAGAAAATGGCTTAGATCTGCAGCTTAGATCTGATTTTACGGCACGGCATGCCTCAGTTTTTTTTTTTAAAGCCAGAATCTTTGACGCAATATATTTTTAAAAAAAGGGCCCCTGGGTTTTAATTTTCAAATTTTGGGAATTCCCGAATTTTTTAAAGGGGGGAATGAGATTGAAAATGGGAATGTTTAAAAAAAGGGTTTTTTTGTGTTTGTGTGTGTGTGTGTGTGTGTGTTGTGTGTGTGTGTGTTGTGTGGTGAGGGGGGGGGGGGGGGGCTGAAAGTGAACGCAATTTTAAAAAATTTCTACAGCAGGGAAGGGGAATTAGTGTGATGGGGCGTAGCTGACAAATTTCCCGTGCAAAGGAAAAAAAATTATCCATAGATCTAAACAACGAAAGGGAAAAAGTGGTTTTTCACATAATCTTTTAAAAATTATTTTCATACTTTCGGTAATGGTGGTTTGTGTGGTGGTTTGGGTGTGTGTGGGTGTGTGTGTGTGTGTGTGTTTAACGATGTATGATTTGGGATGTGTAAATTTTATGTTCTATCTGTGTTTGTGCGTATTGGTTACAGTTCTTTAAAATGGTCCCTTAAAAATAATGTCGAATGCTGGAAAGAAAAACAAGGTCTGATGGGGAGGGAGGTGGTACTGTACAAGGGGCTGTAGGTTCCAAAAATGGTACGGCCCGAACTCCCCAAAACCCTTTTGTGAAAATTTCCCGTTTGGGTGCCCTTTTGTTGGGGAACTTTACCTCGTACGGGGGGGCACTGCCATTTGCCGGAAAAAAAAGTTTATTTTTACGGCCTCCTTTGCGAAAGCTTTTGGGACAGTTTTCATTCACGATAGTCTTGGAAATTTTTTACGTCAATTGCGGGAAACCCGGGCTCCGTCCCCTTTCCGTTCTGTGCCCCGGGGAATCTCCCTGGCCCAAATCCCCGATTTGGCTTCTTGCACGAACCCCAAAAAACGGAAAAAAGTGATTCCAGAAGAAAAAATAAAAAAACATCGAAAAGACGCTCGAAACATACTTTTTAACAACCCAAACAGCATTTATGGGTGAAAGCCCCCTTTTTGTTTATTGGGAAATTTTTTAAAAAGTGATTTTTTTTTCCTTTTTGGTTTTAGGGTATATACTTGGGTCTGGTTAAAAACATTTCCCTTTTTAAATCTTTTTTAAACCCCCTTGCCATTTAGTAACGTAGTTTACAAAGGAAAAACAATGGAAAAAATTTTTTTTTCAACCACAAAACGGCACACCCCAAAAACAAAAACACCCAAATTTTTCACACAAAAAAAAAAAACCCCACGAAAAACACACTCTTTCTCCTTTTCCTTTTTTCTTATTTTCCTCTTTTTTTTTTTCTTTCTCCTCTTCTCCCAACCCTTTTTCTTTTTTCCAACTGAAAAAAAAAAAAACAAAGAGAAAGAAATCCCGGGGGTTTTTGCCGCCCCTTTAAAAGGGCCCGAAAAAAAAACTTGAGGTTTTTTGGGCCAAGGTCCCAAAATTGGAACCGAAAGGTTTTTTTTTTCTTCTTTTTTAAAAAAAAGTAATTTGTTTTTCCCTCCTTTTTTTTTTTTGGGGAAAAATAAAAACTTTCTGGGGGGGGGGGGAAACCAAAAACCCCGGAACCCCCAAGAACTTTAAAACCCCCCCTTAAAGGGTTTTCTGGCAAGTTTTTGGCCCCGAAAAAGAAAGAAACGACTTTTTGGAGGGGAAAGGGGCAGCACCCGGGGGGGGGGGGGGGGTTTGCCCCCCCACCCGAAGGAAAAC
Organism: Conus canariensis; assembly: GCA_033310375.1. NCBI lineage: Eukaryota > Metazoa > Mollusca > Gastropoda > Neogastropoda > Conidae > Conus > Conus canariensis. The sequence continues at coordinate 59,878 of JAMYXO010000198.1, forward strand.
AAACCCCAAAAAAACCAAAACCCCAACCCAAAAAACATTCTCTTTTTTCTTCTTCTTCTTCTTCTTTCTTCTGCTTCCCTTGGGGGGAAAAACCCTTTCCAGGGTTTTTTTCTTGTCCTTCCCCCTTTTAAAGGGGAATTTTGCCAAAATTTTACCTGTTCCCAAAAATTCCCCCGTTTTAATGGGTTTTTTTGTTAATTTTTTTTTTTTTCCTTTTTTGTTAGTTTTTTTTTGTCCTTTTTTTTATTCTTTTCTTTTCCCTTTTTTTTTTCCTTTTTTTTTTTTTTTTTTTTTCCCCTTTTTTTCTTTTTTTCTTTTTTTTCTTTTTCCCTTTTTTTTATTTATTTTTTTTGTTGTTGGGGTTTTGGGTTTTTTTTCTTTTGTTTCTTTTGTTTGAAAACTTGCTCGTTCCGTCTTTTTAAATTTTTTGTGTACTTCATTGACCATTTTCATGTTTATTCCAATTTTTTTCTTTGTTTGTTTTTCTATTTTTCTCTTTTTTGAAAAAATGCTCATGATCTATTCCTTCTGTTCTTTTTTCCCTTTTTGTTTTTTGAAAATTTTTGTTTTTTGTCTTTGGCAACCTGGGCCCCCCAGACCCGGAGACATCAGCTTCAGAAACCCGGGGGAGCTGGGGTCCACCATCGGCCGGGATTTTAAGCAACAGAGCAGCAGAGGAGAGAGGCCCCCGTGGGAAGTACGAAAGGGGCCCCTGATGGGCAAAAGGGTGGCGTCGGCACCCCCAGGGCACTGATTTACGGAGAATTCACCTGCAGCAAATGCAACAGAGTCTGCCGCTCGAGGATCAGGCTCTTCAGCCACAGCAGGCGCTGTAACTCCACAACTGACTGACCATGGCGCAACACCATTGTCTCTCCAGACAGATGGATGGTAACTGTGTGTCATTTGTGCTTTGTTTTGGTGTGCATTTCTTTCTTTTTTGTTTGTTGATGTCTGTCTTTCTTTCTATCTATCGATCTTTCCTTCTTTCTTTCTATCTTCAGTCTTCTGTACTCCTTTCTTTCATTCTATCTTTCTTCCTGTGTGTGTGTGTTGTTGTGTGTGTGGGTGTGTTTTTTGTGTGGTGTGTGTGTGTGAGAGAGAAAGTTTAAATGTCTGTTCTAGATCAGCAATCTTATTTCGCCCGCAAACCCCTTTTTCACATAATCAAATTTCCTCAAACCAAAAAAAATAGCTAAAAATCTACAAAATTAAACAAATCTAATTGCGTGAAAAGGGGGGGTTTGCGGGCAAAATAATTTCCTGCTCTAGAACCGCACATTTAAACTTTCTCTTGATTAACTAACAGGCACTGTGTTTGGTGGGACAACTTGCAACTCTTCGCGAACAAACGATCTTTTAGGGGCAGGCTTTTTAGACGTAGTGACGCCGCTAGAAGAAAGAGTCTCTCTTAAATAATACACGGGAGGGGTTGTTTTCATAATTCTTTCAACTTCATATACATCTAGCTCCATATAGGGTCTGTGGCTCTAATTCTAACATCTCCCTCTGCCTCTCCAGGAGCATACAAGTATCTTACTTTTAGTCCAAACGGCAAGAGTTTTTGATTACCTTGAATGTCTTCAGTAATACTTATTTTTTTTAATTTGATCGCGTTCTACTGGGTTAAGGCCCGTTGCTTTAAATTCTTCATTGTTCATGGCGCGTAAGACTGCCGGCAATCTCCTAACCCATTCTGTGTTGCGTGTTTTGTCCATAAGGTCTCTGTGGTATTGATAGGTAAACAGGCGCTCAGCTAGATTCTTATTAAAGTTTTCTACTAGAGCCTGGGAGCGATGGTTGCCTGGGATCCCTCTCTTAACTGTAACCCGATGTCTTAAAAACAGTTGGTTTACAGCCCCTTTTAAAAACTCTTTCCCATCATCAACCTGGATTAGCCTAGGATACTTTAATGGGCCTCGCATGTATATTTGTTGTAAAGCCACAGCCACAGCAGTTGAGCTTTTATCCGTTAAAGGCTCAGCGTCTTTATACCTTGAAGCCATGTCAACAACTGTAAGAGCATACTTAAACTTTTTTCTTCTAACTTTGTCATGTGGAAGGTACAACAAGTCCATCTGGTGGGTGTCATTAGGAACTGAGTTAACAAATCGGGCCTTATTATTCTTTTTGGGGCAGGCAGATATATTTGCCAGATCGCTTGTTTTGAAAGCCAGTCTTTCGCTTCTGATTCAGACACCCTAGCAGCTTTACTCAGTTTATCAATAGCGGCCTTTCCTTTCCAATACCCTCTAGGAGAATAATATATTTTGTACTTCGTATCGTCCATAAGAGACTGTTTTTATTACATTTTTAACAATGTTTTTTAGATTGAATATGCAAGAAGAAAGATTGCTCCCATAGCGCCTATAATAAAGCCTATTTCTACCATTTTCTGATCCTCAGACGGTTCATAAAAGTCAGACAGCTCTGGCGGTGACGATGTTAGAAACTTCTTTCCTGTCACTAAGTAATATTCATTCATTGCTTCATCAACGTCTGTAAATGTGTGCTCTGCATGTCCCTGTTCTCTTAACTTTTTATTAATAAAGTCTAAGTGAGCAATTCTCCTTTTCTCGTAAGCGTCTCTTGCCTTAGCTAAATCTTCCATTGCCTTGTTATGGCGTTCTCTCTCTTCATCAGACCGCAATTTACTAAACATATAATTTCTGCCGGAGAAAGCCAATGCATTAACAATAGCCCCACCCACCATCAGAACTATTCCAGACATCTTTTTTATAAATGAATGAATATTTTTTAGAATGAATTTTTTATAAATCAATCTTTTTTATAAATCAATCTTTTTTATAAATCAATCTTCTATGCATTGATGTTTTCTGGGATAATCCCTGTGCAACAAGAAAGTCTTTTGAGGCAATCCCCGCCGTTATTACAGCTATAACCTTAACAACATCCTCAATGTCTAACCTTCCTAGATCAGCCGGCCTCATTTTAAACATGTTTTTTGCTAACATGCTATATCCTATACTAAGACCACCAATTACAGCAGAGTGGTAAATCGTATTAATAATCTTTTTTCGCTCATGTTTTTTATTAACTAAAAAAATAATTAAAATAATCATAATATGAAAGACTGTCTATGTGCTTTTTAATTAGATAATCTTTTGTTGCCAGAGCTAAAAATAAGGTTGTAACTAGTTTCGGCGAATCTTCTATCTTTCCCATGTTGGGCGGCTTTATTCTTAACAAACATTTTGCTAGGGTTGAATAAACTATAACACCGATAATGGGCACTGCATAATTAACCAACGTTAAACTCATGGTTTTATTATTTTTATTGTTTTTAAAAAGAGTTTAAAAAATGGATTGCGACGAGCTATTAAAGTGTGAGGAGGCGGCAGACTCTGTCATAAAGAAAGATTATACTCGCTGGCTGCGTGTGGGAAAACCAGGCAGTATTTAGGCGTTGAACTAAGTATCGAACAGATTCAGCAATTGTCTACATCAGACGTTGAGAAGTATTACGCCAGGTACGAGGCACAGCTAGGATCAAAAATGGTTAGATCGGCGGGACAGACAATAATTAGGTTATATGCTAAGTTAGTAGGCAAGATAGCGCCGATTGATTCAGAAGAAGATTTAAAGTATGACTTAACACAAGATCCGGTTTTAACCAAGTCCCTAGAATCTCTTGCATGTGACATGTATTATAGATTTGGGACGTTGCTATGTCCATTTATCATGGGATTAATTACTTTCAATCATATTAATTTCAATCATATTAATTTTAATCAGACTAAAAAAAATGAGCGAGCAGGAGAAGACTCCACAGGCGAGTGCCCCACAAGGAATTCTCCACAAGTGAATTTACAGGCGAAATGCCCCACAAGTGAATCCACAACTGAGTGTCCGCAAGTGAGTAGTGTTACTAAGTCTAAAAATCCTGGGCTATGTGCTTTTTAATCAATATATCTTTTGTTGCAGTGCTAAAAATAAGGTTTGTAAACTAGTTTTCGGCGAATCTTCTATCTATCCCATGTTGGCGGCTTTAATCTTAACAAACATTTTGCTAGGGTTGGAATAACTATAACACCGACAATGGCACTGCATAATTAACCAACGGTAAACTCATGGTTTTATTATTTTTTATTGTTTTTAAAAGAGTTTTTTAAAAAATGGATGCGACGAGCTAATTAAAGTGTGAGGAGCGGCAGACCTCTGTCATAAAGAAAGATGTATACACGCTGGCCTGCATGTGGAAAAACCAGCAGTTCTAGGCGTTTGAACTAAGTATTGAAAGATTCAGCCAATTGTCTACATCAGACGTTGAGAAGTATTACGGCCATGTATACGAGGCAAGCTAGGATCAAAATTGG
>JAMYXO010001993.1:0-26135 GCA_033310375.1 Conus canariensis
GTAATTTTGTACTTTACAATACACATGTTCACTTAGATTCGTGTAATATCTGATATTTTACAAACACAGCGTTCATTTTTGGTGGGTTAATATTGATTTTTCAATCACATTTTCCCCTTAGAGTTGGGCTACCGAGTAAAACCCATTTTTTTCTATTTTACAATTTAAAAGAACTATTTGTTCCTTGCAAAAAAGGGTTCTGTTTTCCCCTCAACACATTTCACATTATAAATCCCTTACACTTTAAGTGAATTTCATACAGCGTTCAGGAAAGAGCCTCAAAACATAAAAAATTTTCTCAATAACATACGGAACGACGAACTAGTTAGCAAGGTATCAATCTTTCAACATTATATAGAGCACCAGTTTATGCAAAAGCTTAGGGTTTAAAGCAAAAGCTCGACTCATTACTGAAGAAAAAATAAAGGACATTAGCCCAAAGGTTTTTCCCAAAGGGAGTCATGTTAAAAAAATTTTGTAACCCCCCTACCAAATGTCCTGGAAAACTTTGATGATTTCAAAATATTTATATTTTTTTTAAAATGAAAATTTATGATTACGTACACGCACAAACAGGACGCATTCACATTATTCTGTGGTTCATTTTCATTGTGAGTTTGAGCGTATTGTTAGTTTTTGAAGTACGGTTTACAGTATAAAAAAAACACAACCCCACAGACACCGCACGCGCGCGCGCGCGCCGCACCAGAGCACGCACGCACTCACACAATTTGCTTTATTGAGTGGGATTGGATAGCGGGAAAGTGCCACGATTGGCCCCTTTGGGTTTAAGTTCCATCCTGTTATTGTGCCCCGATCATTTTCGAAAATTTTTTTTCTAGTTCAGTTGATGACATCACACAGTAGATGTCAGAACTTTTTAATAATTTTGACGTAAAATTCTTTGCTTTCCCATTTCCCAAAGATGGACATTATGTGTCGTTGTTTTTTTTTTTTCTCTTGAAAAAGGCCCGTGGCCAAAAACAAAAATTGGAATTGTGATCCTGGTAAAATCTATGTTCCCCCAGATCTCTAAACGGGGCCCTTTAAAACTATTTCACAGACGCCCTTTGGGCGGAACCCCGTCTCATAAAGTACTCAGCAGGAAAACGCTTAAAAACCCCCAATCACGAGTGTACGTGGTTTCCGCATATTAGTCATGACTGGTACCACTCTTACCCTTTCTCCCCTTGGAAAATTCTTACTTAATACTGTACGTTTCTTGCCCAACCCCAAATCCCAAAAACAATCCAACCATAAACAAACATGATAAAATATCACTTTCATCTAACTACCACGGGGGTGTGTGTGTGTGTGTGGGTTTTTGTGGGTTTTTGTGGTGTGGTGGGAAGGGGGGGATTTTCTGTATTGGTTTTTTTTATCCATCACCCACCGCCGCCCCACCCAACACCCTACCTCGTTTTTTATTGTCCTCATCCCCCATCCATTTTTTGATTGTTTTTGACGCATCGTACCTTTTTTGATTGCGTATACATAATGTTTTTTTTTGCAACCTTTTCATTTAAATTTTGTGTGTTGTGGGTGTGTGTGTGTGTGTGTGGTGGTGTGCGTCGTGAATCCGTACTCCGTATCCTGTTGTCTATCATTTACATATTTCTTCCCCCTTTGTGTTGAAAAAATTTTATCGCAGTAGAAAAAAACCGTGGAGAGGTGGCGCAGAGAGCCTTCAAAGGAAGCCCCTTAAAGCAAGTGTTTGGGCCCTTATCCCCTGACCAGGGGGGTTTGGGGCCAAACCCCCGGGTTCATGACTGGGGATGTCCCTCTGCTTTTTTTTTTCCATCTTGGACAGCAGGGCTGGATTCAAACCCCAGACCTCGGGAATGATTTTTCCACTTAAGACTGCGTTTAACCATGACCCACAGGATCCTGATATTTGGGGGGAAATTTAAACCCTTATGAAGTTATTTTTTTCCCTTTGACCAGTCCAGCTTGAACACCTCCGGGCCGCTTCTCTTTGCTTTCAGGTTGGGTTTTTTCCTTCCCCTGCAATGAGACTTTTTCATGAGGCTGAAATGCAGCTTCCTAAAACCCCCCTGCCCCCAATTTTGCAGTGAGGATTTGACCTGAAGCCTTCCTCCTCGGTGTTTGCCAGATCAGCATACTTTTCAGTCTTGTAGATTTGAGCTGCCTCTATTCTTTTCCCTTAGGGACCGTGGCTCGATCATGATCAGCTGTTTGGGTTGATTTGGGGGATACTATGTCTGGTCTCTCCATCTTGCTGAGACTTGGTGTTTTTTCCCATTCGGGAGGTCGCAGTGCACCCCCATCATCGCCCCGCCAGCAGACTCCCCCATGTTTCGGTGGCATGGTTTTTGGCCATTTTTTGCTCCCTCCTCCCGGAAAAATGTTGGGGTGTTTTTTGGAGCCTGATTTTCCCTTTTGGGGTTTTGGGTACTGCCCAGATATTGTACAATTTCTTTGGCACTTGTTGTCCCTCAATGTTACCTTCCTTGGCGGGCTACTTTCATAGCTAGACATGCCCACGTTTGTTTTTCGGGAAAGGGGGGGCATCAGGATCGTTGTTTTCCCCATTCACCGGTTTGCATTTGGGGGGAGAAGGTCTATGCAGATTGAAAAAGCTGACCCTGAGAGGGGCCTGTCCAAATGTCTTCCCAAGTGAGACTTTTTTGGGCATTCCCCACGTGCCCTTTGCCCTTGCTGGTCTGGGGACTGTTTTTTGGAGTTTTTTTTGGGGTCTTCTTCTTTCTCATCTCTAATCATCAGTCCTTTCTTTTCCTTTTGCCTTTGACCCCCTTTCATTTTTTGGTCCCCCCCATCCCTTCTGTTGGGGCGGGGTTGTGTCCTGTTATTTCTCTGATTTTGAGACTTTTTTTTGCAGAATCCATTGCTCTGAATTTCTTTTCCCCTGTTTCAGCGGGGGTTAAATTTGCTCCCCACCTTTCTCCTGAGTCCTCCAGCATGCTTTGAATTATTTTCCCTGCTTTGTATTCCTCCGGATGATTTCAGTGGTTTTTCGCTTTGCTTGGGGCAGTACAGCGCTATTCAGCAGACAGGGGGGGGCACCAGCCTTTCTTGTGAACTTGTTTGATTTGGCTTTCCCTTGCCCCCCACTTGCTGGTGCAGATGTCGTATATCTCAGAGGGCCCTGCACTTTGTATCCAGAACTCAGACACCAGACCTTGTATTTGAGGGAGCCCCCACTGGGCAATGGTTCCAAGCCCTTTCCCCCGCCACTGCTTGGTTTTTTTCTCTTTGTGTGTCTTTCAGCGTTCACAAATCTTTCCCAAAGGGTCTTTACTGGGTTTTTCTGTACTGTTTTGGGAAAGGCCCGGTTGGGGAACCTGAAGACCAAATCCGGCCCTTTTCCTTTCCCCAGTGAGAGACCCGTGATTTCTTTGGCTTGAACTTTACGGATGAGGGAACATGCGTCCCGCCTCTCCGCACATGACGTGTCTCGTCTTCTCGAGAAACACTGGTGATCCTGAAGGCCTTGAGAGGAGGGATCTGTATCCCTCGCCAAAAGGCTGTTTTTCTCGCGTTTTTTGTTTTTGCTTTCAAGATGATTCCTTGCCCGCACGAACATATTGGGGAAATTGCACAGCCCCTTGCAATACCCACTTCCAAGTTGATCCAGTCTGTTGTGTACTCCTTGGTAGAGAACCGCATTGAGAAGCCATTGAAGTACTTCTTGAGCATGTCGCGGATGTTCTTTGGCACATGGTACATCTCAAGAGCCAACTGTATCATCTCATGGGGCACAGATCCATATTGAATTGGGCTTGCCATTGAACTGTTTCAGGGTTTGGGTTTGGCCCACCAAAAACCTTGAATGTCGATGGTGCTTTGCTCTGTGGGTCAAGTATGTTTTTCCTCAGATGCTGCTCAAGAACTCCTTTGTCCACACTTAGGGTCCCCGATTTTGGCTGCTCAAACAGTGTTCTGGCAAACTGGAAGGGTCTCTGAAGAAGCGCTCTTGTGTCTTCTTCTTTTGCTCTTCCTCTTCCTCGCAGATTCCGCTTTGCTGAGGGCGCTGTGTTTTTTCTTTCAGGTCTTTCCACAATTTTTCCAACCCTTGTTTTTCAGCTGGCAGTGCGGTCTTCATTTGCATCTTGAGGTTTTCTTTTGGACCCTGATCTTGTCCATCTTTTCTGGCGTCTGGATTTCTTTGGAGGTGTTTTCTCTTTGGGTAGTTTTGCTCCATAGGCGTCTCTACATTGGCATACACAATGTCCCCATATGTGGCTAGTTTGTGTTCCAGTGCTTTTTCCCTATCAGTGCATCGAGTCTTTGGACGATTTTTGCATCCAGTTTCTCCCAATCTTCAGTTTTCGTTTGCTCGTGGCAGGTTGAGTTTTCAAGGCGCCTGGCATCGAGGGCCCCGTGCAAATTCCCTCATCCGAACCAACAGCGTGGATGTCCTTGGCACTGGGGGTTTTTAAAATCCTGGCCTTGGTCTTCCGACGTCTTATCTGCTGATGCAGTGCGCTGCTGCTCATTCAGATGATCTTCACACATCCCATCTTTGTTCTGTGGATCTTCATGCCACGGTGGTAGCGAAACGCTTTCCACAGACACAAAGGATATTCCATTTGGTCCATGTTCATAGTCCGTTTGGGATTTGCAGTCATGATTGGTTGAGCACCGATGGATTCATCATTCTCTCCCCCTTTCGGTGAATCCTGGGAGCACTTTTCCTTTTATTTTTAGTAGCCACATGTTTAAGGCAAAGTGGGAGCCAGCCCACAGAGCCCTTGGTTCTGGTCTTTCCCAGTGTCCTCCGGTCTTTCCCGACGTCCTCCGGGCCCATTCCCGGAAGTCAATGGTTTACCCATGCATCAGTAGAAAGAAACTCGTGGAGAGCGTGGCAGCAAAAGAGTCCTCAGAAGAGAAGCCCCCTTCAAGCAAGTGTTTCGGCCCTTATCTCCTGACACTCTAGGGGGTTGGGCCACACCCGGTTCATGGGCTCCGGATGTCCCTCTGCTGCCCCCTTTTTTTCCCATCTTGGGACGAGCCTGGGTGGGATTCGAACCCAGCCCCCTTTTGGGCATGCCTTTTTCCCCTTAAAACTCGCGCTTTAACCACTGAGCCCCAGGGACACCTGATTTTTGTGGGGAAATAACCTTATGAATTCACTTTTGTTCCCCTGACCAATCCAGCTTTAACACCTACTCTGCCGTTTTTGCCATTGCTTTCGGGGTCGGTTTTTTCCTTTCCCCGCAACTGAGAGCTGTTTTTATGAAGGCTGTATGCAGACGTTCCTACAAAACCCCCCAGCTCCAATTTCTGCGTGAGACTTGACCTGATAGCCTTCCTCCCTCAGCTTTTGCCAATCAGCATACTTTTTTAGTCTTGTAGTTTGAGCTGCCTCCATTCTGTTCCATATGGCCCGGCTCGTATGATCAGTGCTTGGTTGACTTAAGTGGACACATGTCTGGTTCAGGGCCACTCTTGTGATATCTGGTGACTTTTCATTCTGGGGGGTCGCATAATTTACCTTAGCAAAGAAATTTTGAAGAAAAGGTCCGGCCGAGATACCATTTTTGATCAATAAAGTTTTTCTTGGTTCCGGTTCGGAGTCTCTTCTCTCTCCTCTCTCCTCTCTTTTCCCCCCCTCCCCTCTTCTCTCTCTCTCTCTCTCTCTCTCTCCTTCCCCCCCCCCCTACCTCGCTCTCTCCAATTTCCCTTTCAGTTCTTTCTAAAAGCTGCTTGTTCCGCCCCCTTTTGTCTGCTTCTTGCTTTAACCATCCCTTTCCCCTTCCCCCAAAATGTAACGATATGTGCGCTTTGTATTCTTTTGCTGTACTATCTGTGCTTTTAAACCCTCCCCTTTTTCCCTGACCTAAAGTAACGATCATAGTGCGCTTTTATTCTTTCTGTCTGTACGTCTGTGCTGTTAACCATCACCTTCCCTGTCCCAAAATGTAACGTCATTGTCGCTTTGTTGATAAAGCAGGCATGACCGTTCCCTTCGAAAAAAACCCCGAACTTCCTGTAAAATCGGGACGTTTCTTGGCGTGAGTGGACGACGCACGCAGCACCCTCCCTCCCCCATCCCCATACACCCCACAACACACACAACACAAAAACACACACACACAAAACCCACAACACACACACACACACCCCCACACCACAAAACACCCCATTATGTCATTTTCTTGCCCCCCCCCCCCCCTTCCTCTCTTCTCTCTCTCTGTCTCTATTTTTTCCCCCTAATTCTAAACCCTCACTAACCCCCCCCCCCCCCGCCCCCCGACCCCCCTCACATAGCTTCGTAAGCCATTGTCATAAGGAGGACGAATCGTTTATCAGCATTGCTTTTTCCCCCATCCCAGAAAAAAAAAGTCCGAACATGAAAAAATCCAGTGTCCCCATAACGCAACTTCAGGGAAAAAAATTCACGATGCCTTCCTTTCTCCCGCAATTGATTTTATAAATCCTGTGAGAAAAATAAGATCTGTCTACCCGCCCAAACTCGTTTGGATCTGTGAATGTTTGGCCTGGCCTGGTTCTTAGCAGTAAAGTGGATTATCAAAAAAGCGCTAAAGAGATAAAATGACGGGTTTGGGTCCCCTTTTCCCCCTCCCTTTCCCCTTGTCCCCTCCTTTCCCCCCCCCCCCCCACCACCATTCCCCACCTTGAAAACAGAACAACATTTCTCCCATTAATTCCCAACCCCTTTCCCTTTATTCTTTATTCTCTCTCTCTCCTCTCCTCTCTCTCTCTTCTCTCTCTATCATTTATTTTAAATCTTGACAGATACTTCCATTTAAATCAATGCCCTTTTTAAAAGAAAACAGCTTTTCTGGTCGAAAAAATTCCTTTTTCCCTACCCCCCCATTGTTTATTCAAAACAAGCCTAGCTTACTCTGGACCATATGTCTGGAATATTCCACCAATCTACAAAACATGAAACTTTAAAACTTTTCAAGGAACATTTGCATAAAATTTTATGCCCCCAGTAAATTTTAAATTTTTCAATTACAATGATTAGCGCCCATTGCAAAGCTTCTGTGAACCATACTTTAATAAATCGTCTAAACATAAAAAACCCACCCCGTTAAAATCGCTATCCACCCCACTCTGTCTACCACCCCCTTTTTCCTCCCCTATTACCCTTTTCTCTTCCCCACCCCTCCTCTGACCTCTCTCTCTGTATCTTTTTTGTTTGTTTTAAGTTTCCTTCTGTTTTCCTCCCCCCTTCTTAGTGTTTTTTTTGAATTGTTTGCTTTTCATTGTAAATTAATTACCATGTTTTTTTTTTGAATTGTCAGTATAAAAAGTATGTGCTGAAATAATGTATGATGACAAGGACAGATTGTAAGACCCAAGATAAGGACAGATTGTAAACCCTTTTGGCCTAAAATTCCATCCTTGTGTATTAAAAAATCAATCAATCAATCAAAAATCAATCTCTTTCTCCTCTTCTCTTCTCTCTCCTTTTTCCCTCTTTCCTTCTCTTCTCTTCCCCCGGAGGCGTGGGAAGAAAGACGGAAGGTGACTTTATCCCAGGTCATTTTGGAAATATGTACCTTGCCCATGTAAATTGAGAACCGAGGGAAAAGGGGCCCCCGGGAAAGTGAGGGAGGCCCCTGGGAGGGCAGTGTCTTCTTCTCAGGCCATGGGGAGCAGTGTCTTCTTCTTTTTTTTCTTTCTTGCTTTTTTTTTTGGAAAAGTTCATTATGGGGGTTGAGGCGCTGAGTTTGTGATTCGGAAAGGGCGGGATGTTGGCCCCTTGGGGATTTACCCGAAGAGGTGTCTTCTCCTCTACCCCCCAACAGCGTGTGCGTGGAAGACATTTGGCAATCACATGCACGCATACACACAATTCTTGCCATTGCAAACTGCATACACTCACATTCATTTCGAGTGTTTACACACACACACCGACACCACACACACACACACACCAACAACACACACACCACACACCGATGCGCGCACGAAAGCATACACACACACACACCAAAAACACACATACACACACAGACAACACACACACACACCCACAACACAACAAACACACACAACACACACAACACACACACACACAGGGACGAGACAAGATGCAGAAAATTACCAAGCTTATTCACCCAAAATAGAGAACAAAAATCGCAATGCAGCAAAAGGGTTGATTTTTTTCTGAGGAAGTTTCCTATGATTTGTATTTTCAGTCCGGTAAGGGACATTCTGCCTTCCCACAGGTAAAACAGCATTGGGGGAAACGTATCAGGAAGCTAGGGGGCTTTTGAGTTATTTTTTTGGGCCATTTTGACTGGGTAAACTGTCCCACGACAATGTGTTGTTCTCCTTTCTCTGTCACCCAATTCAAGCCCCACAGACCAAAACAAAAAAAAAAAAGAAAAACAAAAACTGAAACTTGCCCTAAGGGCCCCAGCTGTCACCCGTGCGCAGGCGTGCTCTGAATATCATGTGTCCTGTCAAAAGGCAACTTGGAATTGGGAGTTTAGTGCGCTCTCCTCCCCCTTTCCTCCTCCTCCCTCCCTCCCCCGTCTCTCTCTCACTCTCTCTCTCTAAACTCTCTCTGTCTCTCTCTGTCTCTGTCTGTCTGTCTGTCTGTCTGTCTGTCTCTCTCTCTCTCTCTCTCTCTCTCATCTCTCCTCCCTCCTCTCTCTCTCTCTCTCCTGCTGTCTGTTGTGTCTCTCTGTCTGTCTCTGTCTGCCTGTCTCCCTCCTCCCCACCCCCATCTCTCTCTCTCTCTCTCTCTCTCTCTCCTTTTCCCCTGCAGACGTGGTAAACGGGACGCCCACTCAACAAGACCGTGACGTCACAGCAAGCCCAGCAACTCCTTGTTGGGTAAGCCAGCCTCTGGTGCGGAGAGGAGCAGCAGGGATTCCCCACTTTTATGACACAACCGGCAACCCCAGTGATGTGCGTGGTGGTAGACGAGGATCGGCAAGCAGACAGAGCGGTCTTCGTGGGTACCTTGGTAATCAACATAGTAACAGTGTTGGCCACAGGCCACTACGCAACAAGAAATCCAAATAGGAAAGTTCGATCATTCACGCCTGGTCCTTTCTTAACTATAATGTTTGAGAACTTATATAACAAATTAGATAATTCGTCATTCATTGATTTGTTAATTTATTTGATTTTGTATGCCTTACAAAAACATTTGTGGACAAGTCATTTGATCTTTCATGTGTGTTTAATGATTTTTCTTAAATTGCTGCTCCAGCTCAAAAACTGTCACACTTTGGAGAAACTCTGGTGGTGTACTGTTGCTGGTTAGAAAGTGTTTAGAACAGTTTGTAGAAGAAATAAGATTAGACTGTGCAAATGCTATAGCAATTAAGCTGAATAAAGGTGTGCTTGGTACTGACAAAGATGTAGTCTTAGTATGTTGTTACATTGTACCTGAAGGTGGTCCTCTGTACAATAATACCGATCTGAAAGATGGAGTAGTTATTATTGGAAGAAAGTTTGCTACGAGCAGTGGGTGATGTTGACTTTCGAGTCTTGATTTGTGGAGATTTAAAATGCCAGGACAGGTTCTAGCCAGTCGAAATGCGAAGATATGGTAAACTTTGAGTTTTTTACTGGGTTTTATGATGACCATTTAGAAGACAGTTTCCATAGGAACTCAAAAGATGAAAATGTAAATAATTTTGGAAGATCTTTGTTGGACCTTTGTTTTTTGTTTGATCTTGACATTTTTAATGGATATTGCAATGGAGACAGAATGGAGAGTATACATTTTTTTCACCACAAGGATGTAGGGGTTAATTGACTATTTCTTGTTCCAGAATGTTTTTTTTTCAAAAACTGTAATATGATTGTTGGTGATTGTCTTGAATCTTGGCATTTACCAATAGAAAAAGATATGGCAAACCGGAATGACAAAAAATACCCAAGGGTCAAGAACCTGTTGTTGAAGAAAAAATCTTTTGGTCAGAGGAGAATGCTGGAAATTTTGAAAATGAGCTGAATTCCAATAATTTTAAAAGAACAGCTTGAAAATGCCTACCATTGTTAAATGTGGATGTCAGCAGATGTGTGAATATTTTTGTTCAAGCAATGCTGCTGCAAAGCATGGTGAGAATGGTTTGTAAAAGAAAGAAAAATCAGGATGAGTGGTTTGATTATGAATGTGATCAGAAGAAGAAAGAGGTGGGAAAAGCTACTCAAAACTTTCCAAAGGAACAAAGCAAAAGACAAAAAAGAAGAACGAAAGAAAAATATGCTAGTGAGCGGTCAGATTATGTTAATTTGAAGCGACAAAAGAAACGTGAATTTGAGCAAAGAAAGATTAAAAAATTAAAAGACTCTGTTAGTGATTCAAAATTTTTTTGGTCAACAATTAGAACAATTAGCAGAAAAAGGACGACTTATAGCGATATAACTATAGAGCAGTGGTTTGAGCACTTCCGCAATATTTTTTTAAATTTCCCTGAGAATATAATTGAAAACAATGGAAGCGTTGATTTAGAAGCTTTAAAGACTTTGAAGAACCGTTATTTAATGATCCAATATTAGAGAGGAGATTGTTAACAGTATAAAAAATTTAAGATCTAGAAAGAGTGCAGGTCCAGACATGATCCTAGGAGAAATGCTAAAACATTCTAATACACTTGTAGTGGAATTTCTGATAGTTTTGTTTAATAAGTTATTTTATGAAGGAACCTTCCCGCTAGACTGGGCTAAATCTATTATAATTCCATTGCACAAAAAAGGTGACATCATTTAAACCGGACAATTACAGAGGTATTGCCCTTACCAGTATATTGGGAAAAGTTTACAAAAAATATTCTAAACAGACGATTAACTAAATGGGCAGAATCAGAAGAAAAATAATTTAGGAACAAGCGGGATTTAGATCAGGCTATAGCACGATCGATCATATTTTTACGTTATTTTCTCTGGTTCAAAAATACCTTCTCAGACACAGCAAATTGTATATAGCATTCATAGATTTCCGTAAAGCGTTTGATTCTGTTAATAGAAACTTGCTGTGGACCACATTGCGCAAAGAAGGTGTAAATGGTAAAGTGTATAGGGCCCTTAGAAGTGTATACAACTCGGTGCTTGCTTACGTCCGAGATAAAGGTATGTATTCTGACTTATTTGAATGCCCACGTGGAGTTAAACAAGGATGCCTGCTAAGTCCCCTGCTGTTTCTCATTTTTTATCAATGAACTGGCTACGGAAGTAGTTAAAAAGGGAAAACATGGTGTTCAGTTAATCCCTGGTGCTATTGGATGTATATCTGATGTTGTTTGCGGACGATGTTATCTTTTAGCAGATACTACAGTGGGACTACAAAATCAATTAAATGCACTGAAAGAAGAAGCTGATAGATTAGAGCTTACAGTAAATCTGGACAAAACTAATGTAATCGTTTTTCCGGAAAGGGGGTCATCATTCAGCCCACGAAAAGTGGTTTTATGGAAACAATGAGATTAGTGTATCAAATTCATATAAATATCTTGGTCTTTTCTTCACCACAAAGTTGAGCTTACAAAAGACATGGGTTGAAACCTATAGAAAAGGAAAAAAGGCACGATAGAAATCTTAAGATCTTTAAAAAAAATTAAATTGTATTGATTTCTCTCTTTTTTGGAAACTCTTTGACTCTCAGATTGAAACCAATGTTAACGTATGGTGCTGAAGTATGGGTTTATTCAACAACAGTGAAATGGAGAAGGTTCATACATATGCAATCAAACGTTTTCTATCGGTACCATTGCATTCGCCAAATAAAATGTTATATGGTGAAACTGGTCGGTACCCCTTATATGTTAGAACCTACATAAAATGTATTAAATATTGGCTTAGATTACTACAACTTCCGATGAAAAAGATTGTGCAAACAAGCTTATGAAATGATGTTGATTCAGATGGAAAATGGAAAACAAAATTGGGCATATTCTGTAAAGAACGTGTTAGCTACACATGGGTTCGGGATTGTTTGGATGTGTCAAGATGTTGGACATGAACAAGTGTTTTTGTCGAATTTAAAGATCGGTTAATCTCGTCTTATAAACAAGACTGGCATTCTCATTTGGAAGAATCGGAACAAGTATACATGGTTCTTTTCTTTTAAGAATGTTTTTCAAACGGAAAATTATATCAGAGTTGTAAACAATAAATGGCACAGATCCATTTTCGCTCGATTTAGAACAAGAACGTTAGGTTTACATGCCAATGCAAGATGGTTCTTAGCTGGTACATCTGATTCCCCCTGTCCCATGTGTGGTGCATCAACGTGAAGATGAGACACATTTTCTATTCCATTGTAAATTTTACGAAGACATCAGGAAGAAATGTTCGGTTCTCAATATGGACTCTCCCAAGAATTTGGACATTGTCAGCATACTCTCAACAAATGACAAAAGAAACATACGGTCACTCGCTAGGTTTTGTTTCCCTTGCTTGGGACCGTCGGAATAAAAACTTAATGCCAGAAATATAGACTTAAAAAACCACAGTTATTCTTTTTAGTATAATAACCGGTGAAACATAATTATTATGATTTCTTTGATGTTTACGTTGAATGATCGATTTCCTAATACAATTCCTATTTAGCTCGTGATGTATCGCTAAATGTGGCACGATCAGTTCGTGCGCACGCTGATGCCTTTGTGTGTGTGTGTGTGTGTGTGTGTGTGTGTGTGTGTGTGTGTGTGTGTGTGTGTGTGTGTGTGTGTGTACGCATGTGCAAGCGGGTGTGTGTTTGTGTGTATGAGGGAGTGTGTGTACGCGTGCGAGAGTGAGCGTATTATATGTGTGAGTGTTTATATATTTTGTATATGCATATTTGTAAATTTTGTTTTTCATTATGACATGTGATTGCTTTGAAAATATTGCTAAATTTCTAAATGTTGAATGTAAAAGTCTAAATGAACCAGTACTGTTTCCTACACACTTTGTTATATTTCTTCCCTGTTGTCGCTGAAATAATGGCGAAATGTTTATTATTCCCCTCATGCCAATAGGATTGTATAGTCAATGGCATTAAACTTTTTTCAGTGTCAGTGTCTCTCTCTTTCCCTCCCCATTTAAATCAGTCCCTCAATCTATCTGTCTGTCTGTCTGTCTATGCATCTGTCTGCCTCTCTGTCTATCTCTCTCCCGCGCTCCCTCCTGTCTCTCTCTCTCTCTCTCTCTCTCTCTCTCTCTCTCTTCTCTCTCTCTCTCTCTCTCTTGCTACCGAGGTTTTGACAGTGGTCTGTGAATTGATAGGAGCAAAACAGACTGATAATTGCGCTTGTGTTTAATTGGAGAATACTTCACTTTGTCTTTTGCATTGATATTTTGCCTTTGTTACTGCTGGGATTTCTTTCAGCGCTTGTTTATTGCTGCTATGTAATTTGTATTGTTGTTTGCGTTACAGTATTCACTGATCTTTGTATTTTTTCTCACTTGTATAGTGGATCGTGTTTTCCTTGTTGGCCTGTATAATGTCAGAACGTGGTAGCCCTTGGCTAACCGAGGATGGACTTAGAGTGGGGCATCTAAATATTAATCATGTTATAAATAAGATTACTGAAATATCATCCATATTATCAAATTTGGGCAAACATTTTCACATATTTGGTTTTTCAGAATCCATTTATCTCCTTTCATATCTAATAGTGACCTTTCAATTCAGGCTATAATATAATTCGTAAAGACCCCATTCAAAAAAAAGAAACTGGCATAATAGTGTATGTCCATCAGTCAATTAAAGTTGAAAGAATTGATTACCTTGAAACAGCATCACGTAGAAACTATTTGGATCGAA
The DNA here is from genome assembly GCA_033310375.1 of Conus canariensis. Lineage (NCBI taxonomy): Eukaryota > Metazoa > Mollusca > Gastropoda > Neogastropoda > Conidae > Conus > Conus canariensis. Next base: position 13,727 of record JAMYXO010001993.1, read on the forward strand.
ATACAACTGAAGTATAACAAGCCCATACCTATATGTTTTCTATACAGGAATCCAGCCGAACATGTCGACTGGATCGACCGCTTCATTTCAATGTTGGAAAATGCTAATGATAATTACAAAGATGTCATAATATTAGGTGATTTTAATATTGATTTATTCAAAACTGATAATCACTGGACTCAAACTTTTGAATCATTTGGTTTGACACAATTAATAAAATCAGCTACCCGTGTAACCAATTCTTCTGAACATTAATAGATCATATATATGTTACCAATTCAGAAACAATAGTAGAATCAGTTGCTCCTGCTTATGGCTGCAGTGACCATTTTTCCGATTTGTTTTTACGTGGACCAAAAAGGGTGTCAAAATACCCAAGTTAAATCATAAAACGTTTACATTTCAGGAACTTTTCTAAATTTGATCGTGACAAATTTCTCTCAGATCTTTTAAATTCCCCTTTAAATGACGTGTATCAGTATACTGACCCCAATCAAGCTCTGCAAGTATGGTATAACATCTTCCATGACGTATACAATAAGCATGCCCCTCTTCAAACTAAAAGAGTAAAACATCGGATAAAACCACCTTGGCTTACAAAAGAAATACAGGACACTATATACCAAAGGGATTATCTGTTAAAAAATGGCTCTCGCGAAGAATTCAAAAAGTACAGAAATAAGGTGACCTCCCTAATACGATCAGAGAAAAGGAAATATTTCTTGGACCTTATTAATAGAAAGAAAGACAGTAAATCTATTTGGAAAGCTATACATGGCTTAACCAAGAAAAATTCTGACCCTGTATTAAACTTAACAAAAGACATATCTGCAAGTGAACTGAACGCCCATTTTGCAAGTATAGCAAATCAAATCATACGAAACGATGAATCAAAACGTAACGATCTACAAGAATTACTGAAATACTGCCACCAGAAGAACATCCATTCAGCTTTGGATATTAGTGCCATGGATGTCCACGAAGTTTTCTCTTCTCTTAGACGGTTAAAACAGACAGCAACTCGTGGAATTGATGGAATTGACGGGGAAATTCTTAAGCTATCAGCATCTGTTATAGCAGAAACTCTCACATATATTTATAATCTCTGCATTGATAAGCATTGCTTTCCTGATGCTTTTAAACAAGCTAAAGTCATACCATTGTACAAATCAGGAAATATGGCTGATCCTTCTAACTATCGACCTATCTCTATTCTATCAGTTCTTCAAAACCATTAGAACAACACATAAAAAGTGTCTTCTTTCTCATTAAAAAAAATTCGATCTGCTACACCCTAATCATCCGGATTTAGAGAGAATCATTCTTGTCAAAACAGCTCTTACCAAGATAGTTGATCGATGGCTTTCAAACATAAACAACAAACACTTTTCCGAGTACTCTTCTTGGATTTTGCTAAAGCTTTCGATGTCATTAATCATGAACTTTTGCTCAGAAAGTTAACTATTTATCGACTAAATTCCGACACTCTAAAAACTCATTTCATCCTTCCTTCCAACAGGCAACAATTAGTATTATTAAATGATTGTTATTCTACTTTGATTCCCAATAACTTTGGTGTACCACAAGGCTCGGTGCTTGGTCCACTGCTCTTCTTATTCTACATTAATGATTTACCATTAACTTGACTTCTCATTGTGAAATGTTTGCCGATGATACCACTATCGACACTAATAACTCTAATGCTCAGCAAGTCTACCTTGATATTCAGAAAAATATCAACCTTCTCGTTAAATGGACACAACTCAATCACATGTCTGCATCCTCAAAAAACGAAATTCATGTTGATTACAACAAGGCAAAAACGTCAAAATGTAACCGAAAACTTGCCAATCCTTTATATTGGTAACGAAAAAATCAAAGAGGTTTCAAATCACAGAGTCTTAGGAATAGCAATCGACAACAACCTATCTTGGTCGAAACATTTAGAACTTCTTTCCAAAAATCTTGCTGTAAAACTGTATCAGCTCAGGAAAATAAAAAACTTTTTAGATTATCACACCAGAAAGTTATTTTTTCAATCTTAAATTCAGCCAAATATTGACTATGCCTCGACACTCTGGGATTTAGCCTAGCAATAAGTTGCTTAAAACCATTGATAGTATATACAAGAAGGAGCTGTCAAAATAATAATTGATGAACCCTTGCTGGGCAACCCTGATTATGAAACGAGCAGGTATCCTTCATTCAAGACCAAACTATTGTACAATAAAGCACTCTTTATGCATAAAATACTAACACGGCAGTGTCCTTCCTATTTAATGAATATATTTACTTCTAATGATCAATCGGTCATTCGCATAAAATAAATCTCCCTTTCCCATCAATTAATTTTATGCAAATTCAAGCCTTGCTTATTCTGGTGGGTGGCTGTGGAATAATATCCCAGAAAAACTGAAAAACGAACCAAACACTAGTAAGTTGAAATCCAAATCTTTTGACGTACTTGATGTATCTGTCTGACTTACACCACTTTGCCCCAAAGATGTACCAATAACTGTTCTGTGTAAATGTTTCATTTTGCTTGTCAGTTCTTCCTTTTCTTCCATCCCCCCTCCTCTCATTTTTAATTGTCCCCCATCCCACCCCATCCACTCCCACCCCCACCGTCTCCCACACCTTCTGTCGGTGTTCCCTCTGTACATAGATTTTGTATCCTTTTGTATTTTTCCGTATTTCATATTTAAAATGATTTTTCATTATTTTTATATTAATCAAAATTTTTGTTTTGTTTTGTGTTTTTTTTTTTTTCTTTTCCTTTCTTAAATTTCTTTTGGCCCCGGAGGGCTGGATGTAAAAAAGCAGTGATGATTATTCCTTTACCCTCTGAAAATAAAAATTTCGTTCGTTCGTTCGTTCGTTCTACTCTCTCTCTCTCTACTCCTCTCTCTCTCTCTCTCTCTCTCTCTCTCTCTCTCTCTCTCTCTGTGTGTTCTCCATTTTACACTGTCAATGTCCAGACCCAAACCATGACTCAGTTACACAATGCAGCCGGACTGTTACCAGACAAAAGGAAAGGTTATTTCTGACTACAACCTTATTGACAGGCTTCCTCGGAGATGTTTAGCTGAAGCTTGGAAGTGGGCTTTTTATACCTTCTCATATCATTTGGCCTTCTCTCTATCCTCTAAAGCCAGGTAACAGTCTGCCAGGAAAGTTTGCCTTCGTCCTTGCTCGTGTCTGCGAAGAAAATGTTGGTTCACAGACCGCCCAGAGAATGGCAGAAACACGTGACAATTCAAAAGCAGCCTTCGTTAAAGGTTGAGGCTTTGCCCTTCAAGATAAAAAAAGTGTTACAAAGATCACACACACACACACACAACACACACACACACACACAACACACACAACACACGCACACGCACACACACACGCCACACGCATACACACACACACAACACACACACACACACACACACACACACACAATATATTATATATTTAATATATATATATATACATACTTACATAGAGAGAGACAGAGGGGGGGGGGGGGAGGCAGAACGGAACAGACAGACAGAGAGAACAAATAAAAAGGTAGCAGACAGACTGACATGAAGATAGATAGATTGATTGATAGGTAGATGAAAGGTTGGCAGATAGAACTGACATGTAGATAGATAAATTGATAGATAGGTAGATGATAGACTGACATGTAGATAGATAGATTGATAGATAGGTAGATGATAAACTGACATGTAGATAGATAGATAGATAGATAGATAGATAGATAGATAGATAGATGATAGATAGATAATAATAGATTGATTGATAGATAGGTAGATGATTAGACTGACATGTAGATAGATAGATTGATATATAGGTAGATGAATAGACTGACATGTAGATAGATAGATTGACAGATAGATAGATGATAGACTGACATGTAGATAGATAGATAGATTGACAGATAGGCAGATGATAGACTGACATGTAGATAGATAGATTGACAGATAGGTAGATGATAGACTGATATGTAGATAGATAGATTGATAGTAGGTAGATGATAAACTGACATGTAGATAGATAGATAGATTGACCGATGGTAGATGATAGGACTGACATGTAGATAGATAAATTGATATATAGGTAGATGATAGACTGACATGTAGATATGATAGAATTGATAGATAGGTAGATGATAGAATGACATGTAGATAGATAGATTGATAGATAGGTAGATGATAGGATGATATGTAGACAAGTTAGATTGAAAGATAGGTAGTTGATAGACTGACATGTAGATAGATAGATTTGGTAGATAGGTAAGTGAATGGACTGACATGTAGATAGATAGATTTGATATTAGGTAGATGGCAGACTGATAAATAGATAGATAGATTGATATATAGGTAGATGCAGACAGCCATCCATCCAGACAGACAGACAGGGAGTGACAGTGAGAGACAGGAGATACACAAATACAGAGAGAGAGAGAGAGTCAGAGGGACAGAGATACACAAATACAGAGAGAGGAGAGAGAGAGAGGGAGGGAGAGAGAGAGGGAGAGAGAGAGGGAGAGAGAGAGAGAGAGAGAGGAGAGAGAGAGAGGAGAGAGAGAGAGAGAGAGTCAGAAAGAAGAGATACACAAATACAGAGAGAGAGTGGGAGAGAGTCAGAGAGATAGAGATACACAAATACAGAGAGAGAGAGAGAGAGAGAGAGAGAGAAGAGAGAGAGAGAGAGAGAGAAATACAGAGAGAAAGAGAGACGAGAGAAACACAAATACAGAGAGAGAGAGAGTCAAGAGACAGAGATACACAAATACAGAGAGAGAGAGAGAGAGAGAGAGAGAGAGAGAGATACACAAATACAGAGAGAGAGAGAGACAGAGATACACAAATACAGAGACGAGAGACAGAGATACACAAAAGCAGAGAGAGACAGGAGATACACAAATACAGGGAGAGAGAGGGAGAGAGTCAAGTCAAGTCAAGTCAAAATTATCTTTATTGAGGGTTAAAAGAATAAGCTTTACAGCTTTTTTTCATCCTGCCCTCACAAAAAAAGCATAAATATCAATTCACAATAGTGAAAAACCAGAAACGCGAAGCAATGACATACGTATAAATCAGAAATATACAATGTAATGAAAACAATGAAACAATTAACAACCATTAATCAATATTGTGACGGACAATGGACAACATGTCAAACATGGCAATGAAGACATTTGAGAGAGAGAGAGAGAGAGAAGAGAGAGAGAGAGAGAGAGAGAAGGAGAGAGAGAGAGAGTGGCTGACAGATAAGCAGGAACAGATAGCATTGACAAAGAATCCAATAGACAGACAGACAGTCAGAGAGAGAGGAGAAGAGAGAGAGAGAGAGAGGAAGACAGACAGACAGAAAGGGCCAGAGAGAGAGAGAGAGAGGAGAGAGAGAGAGAGAGAGAGAGGAGAGAGAGAGAGAGGGCTGACGGATAGGCAGAGAGACAGATAGCATTGACAACGAAAATCCAATAGAGAGAGAGAGAGAGAGAGAGGGAGAGAGAGAGAGAGAGAGAGAGGAGAAGGAGAGAGAGAGAGAGAAGAGAGAGAGAGAGAGAGAGAGAGGATCTGCAACATTATAGATAATCATAAATTACTTTATAATTTGTCCATCAAATATTTTTTCAGTGCTTTTTAAAACTACTTTTAGAAGGACATTTTTTTTTTAAAGTAGAAGATAAATTGTTCTATGCCGTTCCTCCAGAATATATGAAGCTAGGATTTGTAATGATTGTTACGGGGTCTAGAAACGAAAGTTTGTGAAATGTCTATTTTCATTATTTGCAAAGTTTCGGATAATTTTCTTTGGAGCTATTCCCTTAACTACTTTATACATTCATAAACATTTATTGAAAGAAGGAGTCTGTCTTTGAATGGAAGAATATCTAACTCTTTATAGTCATCACCTGTCAAGGAATTTGATTTTAATTGCACCAACTTTTATAGCTCGCTTATGTAAACGATTGATTTGTTTCAAATTTGTTTCACTAGAATTATCCCATAACGTAGACGCATATCAATGAGAGATAAAATATGTGCATGAAAAAATAATTTCCTTGAGGAGATTCAGAAATATGTTTTATTTTTGATAATTGATTAAATCCTTTTAGAAAGACGTTTTTCCCAAGGTCAGTAATGTGGTCGTACCACGTTAAATCATTATCGATGATAGCCCCTAGTACTTTATGAGATGTTACCTCCTCAATCCTTTGGTCATTGGACATATAGCGCTGTGAACGGGGACCTCATTTTCTGCCTTTTTTGCCGTGTAGTCACATACATACATTTCGTTTTTTTTGCATTCAGGGACATGTGGTTCATTTCTGTCCATTTAATCAATCTGTCAGTGTGTTCTGAAGGTTTTTACTAGAATCATAGGATTATCACTGCTAAATGTAAATGAAGTGTCATCAGCAAAACATTTCACAATCACAGTCTATGTATAAAGGCAAATCATTTGTGTCAATAGAAAATTTGGAGAGGTCCTAATACTGATCCCCGTGGAACAACAAATTCCAAATTGAGTAATTCTGACCGTCTGCTACAAAATTTCAACAAGTTGTTGACGATCAGTAAGAAAAGATCTAATAAAGTCTATGGCCTGGTTCGATAACTAATTGTGTGCAAGTTTTTTTTATGAGAAGGGATGGTTTATAACATCAAAGGCTTTTAGCAAAGTCGACAAAAAGAATTCCAGTAATTCGTTATTATTTATATTTGATAGGCAATAACCAGTAAGCTGTATAAGAGACCGTAATGGCAGGAGTTGATTTTCTCTAAAGCCTGACTGATTTTCATGAATCAAATCATAATGCTTTAAGTGAGAATATAAATTGTCCTTTGAATATGTCTTTCAAGTCGGTTTTGACAAAATGGGTAAATATTGAAATAGGTCTATAGTTGGACGGATTGGTGGAATCACCATTTTTGTACAAAGGTATGACTTTTGGCTTGTTTAAATATAAGGGAAATTGGTTTTTATCAATGCACAAGTTGTAAATATAGGTGGTGTATCAGCGATAGCAGATGAGGCAATTTTCAATATCCTTCCATCAATTTCATCTAAACCTCTTTGTTCCAGATTGTTTTAGACACATTAGCCCATAACACACTTCATTTACTGAAATTGACGGTATAGTGAAAGTTGAGGAGATGTTTTTTAGAACAGCAATATTGTTTTTAGTTCATGTAAATCATTTTGATTTGTATCATCATTTACTATTATGTCCTTAGCAACATTTGCAAAATGAAAGTTCAAATCTTCCGGTGAAATATCCTTTATTGGATTCTTAACTTTAGAATTCGATTTACCATTAGTTAAAAGATTAATTGCCTTCCAGATCGATTTTGAATTCTGAGAAGAGAATAACAAATCTTGAAAATATTTTTTCTTCGCTTTTCGTTTCATGGAATTTCATTTGTTTCTTTGTTTTCTAAATTTTTTTCTTTGTCCTTTGACTTGAGTAAATGATCTTCTTTTATGTATGTCATTGTCTATTTCCTTCGTCAACCACGGGGGTTTCATAGTATGTTTTACTCGTTTTCTAACAAAGGGAGCATGTTTATCATATATTGAACTAAAAATGTAACCCAGTAATTGACTGCTTCATCTGGGTTTCTTATCTGATAAACATAATCTAAGCCCGAGGAAAGTAAATCATCAAGAAATGCATTTTTGTCAAAATGTGTGAAAAATCTGTAAAAGATTTCCTTATGTCCCAGCTTGGAATTTTTACACCTTTCTTCATCCAAGTAAAAACAAACAGATGAATGATCACTGCATCCGATTTGAACAGAACATACTTCCACAATATTTGCTCTTGAGGTGACGTAAACTGATCAATTAAAGTTTCCGAATGTTCAGTAATGCGTGTTGGTTCGATCGTGATTTGTTCTAATCCATACATTGTGACTCCATTTTGTTCCTAATTTGTTAAATCAATATTAAGTCACCCAAAACAATCAATTCTTTGATGCTAAGATAGCAGAATCCATCATCAAATTAAACTTATCATACCAGTCAGTTGTTTCGGCTGGGTTTCTATATAGAAATCCTATAATAGTCGGTTTACAATGTTAAAGACTTATTTCTATCCCAACAGACTCAATGCCATAATTCTCTAAAATGTGACAGTCTTTTAAATCCTACTGAATTTGCACAATATAAAGCTAATCCTGTTGATTTTGGTCAGCTGGATCAAGTCGGATTTGTGTCATAATTTCGGCATGTACATATCTGAATCTGGTATCATATCCGTTAATCTAGATTCAGCTATACAAAAAACATGAAAGTTATTCCCATTGTGTTGTGTAAAATTGTAGCAATATCATCAGTCTTATTTCTGGCACTGTTAATATTTAGATATCCAACACGAAGCCCCTCGTGTGAGGGCCATGTACTTAACGTAGAAGGCATTCATATTACCACTTTAAACATTCATTACACAAACCACAGGCCTATGCACGAAAGTACTTCTTATTACAAAGTGATGGATAGTTAAATATACACAATATAGCCACAAACGGTAAACTGTTGAATGAAAAACCAAAAACAGATTATGTCTATTAACTTTTATCAATATGAGACACTTTAAAACGTACATCAAGGAAATAACATGAAACGTTTTATCAAAAACACATTGTTAACAAGGTTTGTAGGCTACAAAATCAATCTTTACGGCCAAAAGAACGAAAAAGCAATGATTGATGAAAATGGTAGACGAAAATGCGAATAAAACAAGGAGACAAGAAATACATACGCATACAGTCAGAATCAAGTATTAATTATTTTGTAATAACAGTGCAGTGACTTCCATCAAAGCCAGCAGGTGCAACACTCGGGTAATAGCACACACACACACACACACACACACACACACACACACACATACACACACACACACACACACCCACACACACACACACACACACACACACACACTCAACTACAAGGTGGCGAGGTTGCATTCGTTGACTGTTCATGTATGCCATCAAATTGAACAGAAATTGATTTATGGAATAGTGGGTGGTGTTTGTGTCATAGGCACATTGTTATGATTGCCCACTGGGTCATTAAAACATTCCATGTGGAACCGGAGCAACGGCATTCATTGCCTGACCAGGGGGATAAGGCGGCGGAAAATGGATTGCCTGACCTCTTTTAAATACAGGGAAGAGGGCGGAAGGGAGGTCAAAGGTCGGGGGGCACGATCAGACGCGCTTGAAGTTTGTTGTTGCAGTGGGTTGTCTCTATGAAAAAGAGTTGGATAATGATTCAGGACTCTATTGGGGATAATCGGCAGATGGTGCATTGCTTTACTGCCTGTAAACTGGGGAACTGTTCTGTTGACTCTGAAGGAATACATGTTATTTACAGAACGATTGGAGCTGGTGTAGTTGAACTGAGAATGCACAGGTACTTTCCGTCTGAAATTAAAATCACGTTGAGAGCAAACGAAGATCTGCTTGAAATTAACTGCCAGTTTGGCTGTACCTGCTTCGCTGGGGTGAATAAGATTTCTGTACAGGACAAGTTTAGGTTTTCCTGCAGTGGTTTGTGAACGTCGTGTAGTTGTCAATAAAATCAGCTTTTCAGCATTTCACAAGCTGTTTGTATATTGAGATTTGATGGTGAAATAATGGTATTGAGGTGATGTTTGCCTCTAGCTGGTATTATGGAACTAAGGACTAAATTTGGCATTTGGAAAAAAACCTGAGTGGCCAGGTGAATGACATCACACCAAGTTTCTTTAAGACTTCTCGGTAGTCCTACAGTCATTGACACCTACATGGATGATCAAACACTTTGAGATCTAGAAAAACGTTGTGATTATGTAGCCAGTAAACAAATCACTAGTAGACATGCCTGAGACACAAAGTTTGGATACAACGTCTTGTCTTGATGCTATTCTGCGCAGGTCAATGTTTCTAATGACAGAGTCCCCAATAAGTAGAACCGAAGTTCTCTCAGATACTGAACGTGTTGACAGAATGTCCTGCACACGTTGTTTACTGTTTGTATTTCTATCATTTGCTTCTGGCTGATTTGAAATAACCCTAGAGTTCGGCTTTGGCGCCATACTGCTGTCTAGGGGTTCAGATGATGTAATTTCTCTTTCCTTAATAACATTATTACTTGATGGTCAGATGTCTGGGTGGAGTAGCTGTGCTGTTGAGAGGGATCCTGGTGGTCTGGCTGTCCCTGGGGTGAGATGTTGATCCAGAGTATCGTCACTGGGGGCAGCACGGTTCTGTGATATTTCTTGTGGGGCCAGAAAAGTTTGTACAGATTCATTTTTGAATGTTGGTAATGTGGTGGTGCGGGGAGGGAGGGGGTGGGGTGGGGTTGGGGGCCGTGCTACTTTGAACATTCCCTTCACCACACTGTGTGCTAGCATCACATAATCTAGTTTGTTTTAGTTTTTTTTCAAATCAGAAAACACATTTCCAATTCGAGTTTTTGAGCGAGTGATTCTCTTTTTTGAGTATGTCACTTGCTTGTCCAGCTCAGTAATATTGGATGAAGAGAGTCAATCAGTGTGTGAAGCAGGTCAGTGTTGGAAGCAAGATGTGTTTTTAGTTCATTTTTCGCACATCACCTTGGCGTCTTCAATTTGCCCAGACACAGAATTCTGCAGTTCAGAGAACGATAGCTGGAGGTCGGACACTGTTGTCTTGAAGCTGCTGAAATCGCCCAGCGTAATACGTCAGGGATGTCGTTTCTCCTATGGGTCCTTCTTTGACGTGGGTGACACACAAAGTACGTCTGCGGAGCTTGCGGAGTCTTTGTGAGTGACCCAGTTTCACTGTCCGCACAGGAGGTTGAAGGGACTTGGGATTCATCCCCCAGGGAACAAGATGACCACTGACCTTCAGCTCCAAACTGCATATGGTGTGCAGTTGGCGACTTTAGGGTTAACTGCTCAGCGTCAGTTTCAGAATTTGCTGTATGAGGGGGTTGCTGAATGGTCTACTTCCGGTTCGGACGGTAGCTCGACGCAGACATCATGTGGACTGCTGGGTAGTCGGCTGAGGGGTAGGAGGGAGGAGCACAAAAATCTTTAGAGTGAACAGTTTTGTCTTGGGAGACACAGAAGGGAGATACATAAGAAGTACTAATGGGTAAGTCTTTATCACTGTCGAAAATCTTCATGGAGGTGACTTGCCATTCCTGGAGACTTAAACTGAAAATTGGACACAGACTCTATGAAGGTCAGAGGAATGCTGAGCAATGCCTTTGTCAGACAGACCACGTCTCCACTGGTTAGGTAGGATTGCACAAGATGTCTGATTACCTCACATTCCTCTGTGTCCCACTGTCTACAGTCTTTACCTGGCACAGGAAGGTACCAGCACTCGAACTGGACTTGAAGTAAAGAGTTAGGGTCAGACGTTTTGACGTGGGCTGGGCAGGAGTATATGCGAATGACTGTTTTAAGCCAGAGAATCGCATGGTTCAGATATCCACTGGGATGAACAAGGAAGAACACATTCATGCACATCATAGTCACTTGATTCCAGTTTGAATAACTCGTTGGCAATAGCAGAGTATCGATATAAAAGCACATTCGCCAGACGATCAGTTCTATTTCAGCACACCAAAAACGCTTCTGGATTTTATCAAGTGTTGGTTTAAGTTTTCTTTCAGGCTCAATATCATGGGCCTGTTGTTGGATGTCCGAAAGGTGTGCAATGTCACCCATGATGACACGCGCACGCGTTGAACAAGGATTTTTTTGTTTGTGTGTTTGTTTGTTTTGTTTTGTTTTGTTTTGTTTTGTTTTTGTTTGTTTATTTTTACACAGGTAAGAACACTCACATCATTCCGTTGCGCTGCTGACCTTGAGGAGGGGTCACTAGAGTTTTGATCACATGTTCACAGGCTCACGAAATTTTTAACTTGAAAACTTATAGAGCACACTGTGATAAGCACATCGTTGACGAAAAACACCATTGCAGAACGTTGGGCGCCTGTATCATCAGTTTGAAAATCCAAAACAAATTCAAAATAAAATCGAGATATTTTCAAACAGTTTATCACACAACTAAAGGTCGATGGGTGACGGTACTTACATCCGTGAGTCAAGTGAACAATCATAACATTCTACAGTACACTAATTATAACTGTTGTGACAATTATAGCCAGTGAAATTCAATAATATTGACATACGGTTAACAGTTCACCGATCTCCTCAGTCCGCATCTTGTCAAGAGAGATATCAGAGAGATATACACAAATACAGAGAGAGAGAGAGAGACTGAGAGAGAGAGAGAGAGAGAGAGAGAGAGTCAGAGAGACAGAGATACACAAATACAGAGAGAGAGAGAGAGAGTCAGAGAGATAGAGATACAACAAATACAGAGAGAGAGAGAGAGAGAGAGAGAGAGAGAGAGAGATGCACAAA
>JAMYXO010001994.1:0-26129 GCA_033310375.1 Conus canariensis
CACCCTTTGCGATAACTAACATTTGCGTAACATTTTTGGGCAGGATTGTTTAAATTTTTGGGGATCAAAACCCGAACCTGGAGCTTTTAAAAAACCAGTTAAACCAAACGGAATTTCTGAAGCAAAACTGTGTATTGAAAGGCCCACTTGAAGGATATTTTATGAAGGACTTTTTCCTTTGAGAAATGAGAAAGAACCGTGTTTTTCATTTGTAAATTTCATATCACCATTTTTCAAAGAGATAAAAGGTAAAGGGGGAAATAAAGTTTTTGTTTCAAGAAGCGAAAAAGCCCAGTATTTGAAAGGGATTCCCTCGGGGAAGGGTTTGTTCTACAGCCCCTGCATCCCTGGTCAAAGAAAAAAATTTCACTAAATTTTTTCTACTGTGAACCACTACAAAATTAACAAAACCCAAATTTGTCTGAAAATAACAAAAAGTTTTTATATTGGGGCAAACGTGTTTGTGTTCTCCCGGGCTAAACCCCCCTGTAACTAGGACTCACCAATCATTGAACAATAAATAAAAAAGAAATAAAATGAAACTTTTTCAGAAATGGAAAATTTATAAAATTTTAATTTTGCCCATAGAGTTTAAACCCATGCCCACCCCATTTTTTGCCTGAGGGGAACTACTCTTCCAAACTACCCCAAACGTGGGGGTGCCCCTGTGCTGAGGACGCCTCGCACTAAAGACGGGAAAATTCCCGCAGGGCACACATCTCATGTGATTTTTTTTCCCTTTTAAAACAAACCCCTTAAAAATTTTTAAATTTTAAACATCTCATACCCTTTATTCCCCGTTTTTTTTCCTAACTTTCAATTTCCCTAAACGCAACACAATAATGTTTTGCTTGACATTGGGGCTAACAACCCACCTACCGGGTTTAGCAACCCACCTAAAGTACCAAACCAACCCACCTAGATTTGACCAAAAAAAAACCACCTAAAAAGTAGGCTAACAACCACCTACCCCCAGTAGGCAAACCCAAACAACCAAAAACAGTGGTTTAAAAACAACCTAGTCGGTGGGCCTAACAACCCCCAGCCTTGGGGCCAAAACAAAAAAACCTAGCCCGTAGCAACAACCATTTTAAGGGGTGGGCCTAAAAACCAAACCCAAACAGTGGGTGAACAACACCTAGCCCAAGTAGGTTTAAAAACCCAACTAGAAGAAAAGGCAAAAACCAACCTAGACTGGGCCTAACAACAAAAAAAGAAATTTTGGGCTAAAAAAACCACCTAACAGAAAGGCCATCAAAAACCCCAGAAAGTAAAAAACCACAACTAGACATGGGCTAACAACCCCCCTTGACAGTAGGCTAAAAACCATCTGGACAGTGGGCCTAACAACAACCTAACGGGAAGGCTAACATCACCAGACAGTGGGCAAACAACCACCTAGCCCATGGGCCAAAACCACCTAAAAACATAAGTTAACAAAAACCCTAGACAGAGGCAACAACAACCTCGTTAGGGGGTTTAAAAAACAACCTAGAGTGAGTTCCCCCTTTGGCCCCTTGAGGTCGGGTTTTTTCAGCGCGGGTGAAGACCCATTTAAAGGAGGGGGTGGGCATACCCATACCTTTCGCACTGCCACAAACATTACTCTTTGTGTGGTTACGGACATACCCCGGGTTTGGCCCCGATCCTTGGGCCCTACAAAAAAAAAAAAAACCACAACTATTTTCTTCTTTTTCGGGAAACGACAAAGAAAATTTGGGTTTGCAAACCACAAAATGAAAAAATTAAATAAACAATCCGTTTGACCCTTATCAATTTTCAAGAAAAAAAAATTTTAAAGGGGGGGGGAGTGGGGGGGGGGGTCTTTGGGCCTTGTTTTTATTTATTTTTAGCCCTTGCAGGGCTCACACCTGAGAATCGGGGGTTAAAGGGCCCCCATCCAAGGCATTAATTTGCTAAAATTTTTCCCCAACCCTTGGCAAGCTCAGTTCAGACCGGGGGCAAATGGCCCTAAAAATGAGGGGGAAAAAACTGAAAGGGCACAGACAACTTTACATGTCAAAATTTGAAAACCCAAACATTTCCCCTTTCCCCTTTACTACAACCCACCCTCTTGAACAAATTGTAAAAAAACACAAAACGCCATCCCCCCTTTTTTCCCCCCCTTTTGGGTCTACAAACACACACCCCAAATCCCCCCTTTCTCTCCCCTTTTTCTCGAAAACGGAAAGCCCCGTTTTAAAAAAAAAATGCCCCACTTTTTCCCCCTCTTAACCCCCCCCCCCCCCCCCCCATTTTAAAGCAAACTTTTTGTTTCCCCCAAAAAAAAAAAAGATCACTCTATTCCCAAAGGCCCCTCGTGCACTTTATTTCCCTCCCCTCCCCCTTTTCCCCTTATGGGGAAATGAAACGCTCTCTCCCCCACTAGTTTGGGAGGGGAACCCCGGCACCTCCCCCCTTTTCTCCCCCCCCCCTTCCCCCCCCATCCCCATTCACCACCCCCCCACTGGACATCGTGCGTGCGGGCCCGTGAATTATGTTAAAGGGGCGCTTTGTCATTTGGCATTTCCCTGATATCGGGCAACAAAAAAACCCCCCAAACCTTTTCAGCCAAGCCCCCCTTTTTCAAATGTTCGAAATTTTTCCCCCCCGTTTTGTTTTCTTCAGGGCAAAAAACCCAACGGAACGGGAAACCCGGAATAGATATTTTTCCCCTATAAAAGGGGAAAAACCCAAGGTAAACAACCTGCTTTTCCCAGACCAGCTGTAGTTTAGAACAATACGGGAAAAACCAAAATGACAACGGGGGAAAACCAGAGAGAGTGAATTCTTACTTCCCCGGGCCTTTAGCCCTTGCTAGGATTCACTTGCCCCCAAAAATGAAAAGCGGGAAACTATATTTCAAAATTTCGAGACTAATGTTTTGACTGAAATGTTTTCCCAAAATGGTTTAACAGCAAAATTTTTAATCCCAAAAACTTGGGACGCCCTTTTAAGTCAAAGGGAATGATTTTTCTTTTTGTAATATTTTGTTTGCCACAATTTGGGGAGAAAGCTATTACCGGGGGGGGGGGGGTTAAGATTCTTTGTTTCAATCAGACCCACCCCCATTTTTGGGTGTAAAATCTGATTTTTTTCCCAGTATGGGTTTCTACCTGTTAAGATGTTTAAGTGAATGAAAAAATTCTGACCCCAAAAAGCCGTATCCCATTCCCTTTGGGGGAAAAGTTAAATTTTAATGAATCGGGGGTGATTGTTAAAAACTTTTTTAATTGGGGTGACTCAAATTCTACACCACATTTTTTGCTTTTTTCTAAGTGTTTTCCCAAGTTTTTTGAAATTTTAAATTCAAAAAAAACATTGAAGTTTTTATTTGATTTAAAATTTTTTTTAACCCTTGAAATTTAACTCTCTTCCAACCCTTTTGTAAACTCCACTAAAAATCGAACAGAAGTGGGACTGAAAAACCATGGCAGTTTACGGGAAATGCTATTTTTTAAATCCTTTTTTTTGGCTGAGATCTCACAAACTTTCTAAAATCCAAAGGCGGGTGTGTGAACTCGAAAAAACCCAAGACTCCCCTTTTACTTCCCTAAAAACCAAAAGGTTTTCTTTTTGTCCAGAATGGGGGTCCCTATCTACCCTGGGGTACCGGAAAAACTAAATAAAAAACCACAGCCCAGAAATTTGGGCCCCGGGCGGGCCTAAAAGGGGAAACCAGCCACCCAAAACCAAAAATTTTGACAAACTGCATGGGGGGTTAGTGTGTAGTGGGGCGTGGTGTGTGTGTTGTGGTGTGTGGGGGTGTGTGGGGTTGTGTGGTGTTTTGTGTGTGTTTTGTGAATTTTTTTTTCCTTTTTCTTTAAATAAAAAAATGGGGACATTCGGGGTTTGTTACGTTTTAAATTATTCATAATAGTTAATCTGACAAAAAAATTGGGGTTTGGGGTTTCAGTGGGTTGTGTGTGGAGAGGGGAAGGGGAGAGAGGGGAAGAGAGAGAGAGAGTGTATGTATGTGTGAGTGTGTGTTTTGTGTGTGTTTGTGTGTGGGGCGGGGCGCGCATTCGGTTTTCATAACACGTTAACAAAATGCTTTTCCTCCCTCTCCCTCTCTCTCCCCCTCTCCTCTCTAAACACACAACACACACACACACAACCACACCACATTTTTTTAAACCGGGGGGGGGGTTTCGGGCAAGGGCCCCACAGGGGGGTTTTCCCCTTTGTGGAAAAAAATTGGGGGGGCCCCGGGGCTCGCCCCGGGACAGTTTCAGTGTAAAGAAAAAAAAGCTGGCCCCCCAGGGGGGTATATGTTTTGTTTTGTCCTAAAAAACACAATGATCTCCTGTAAGGGGGGCCCAAAACGGGGGGGGGGCAAAAAAGGGGGCCCCCCGGGGGGCCCAAAAACTTTCCCTGCACTCCCCTTCTCCGGGCCGGGAAATCGTTTTTTTGCCCCCCTTAAACCCCCAACCGGGAACCATTTTCCCCCCAAAAACCCACTGGTTTTTTGCATTTTTTTTCCCCAATTTTTAATTTTAACCCTAAATTTAGCCCCTTGTCATGGTTCCCAATTGTAATCGGTAAATATATTATTTACGAGGGCTAATTTATATGATTGGGGGAGTAAAATTGGAAAATTTTTTTCAGGTTTGGAGGCCAAAGGCACCTTTGGGGGGCGCACTTTACTAAAAAGGGGGCCCCAAGGGGTTTTTGGAAGAAAAATTCCTTTTTATTAAAAAGCAAAAAAAAATTGAAAAAAAAGGGGAATTTTTTAAAATTTTGTTTTTGCGCTAAAACCCGGGCACTTGCTTTTTGGGACAGGGGGGGTATCCCCGGGAAAAAACAAAGCAACTAAACTTTCGAGGGGGGTGATAATCAATGTCCCGGGAAAAAAAATGGGGGCCCGAAAAAATTTCCGCACTTAATTTTTTTTAAACTGGTTCTAATAGAAAATTAGCACAAAAGAATACACAAGAAGATGGAAAAAATTCTAAGCTGAAAGAAGGGACGGTCCACTTTTTCAAGGGTTTCATTGGTTTATTAGCGGGGTGGAGTTGTTCCTTATGACGGCGGGGGAAAGGGGAACAGTCAAGGTCCCGGGGGCCTCAGAAATTGTTTAAAACCAAAATAACCCTCTGAAAAAGGCCCAATTCAATGGACAACAAAACAAACATTACCCCCCCTTTAACAAAGAAAGGGGAAAAACCCCAAGGGGCCCCGGAAACCGGGCCAAAACTTTTTCCCTCCCCGGGTTTTCGGTAGTAAAATTTTCCAAAACACTATACAAAGGGGTTTTAAAAATGCGGGTTCCATTTTGGGGAACAAAAATTTTTGGGGGTCCATTCAAAACGCGGGGGGGGCCCCTCTGGTTACCCAAAAGGGTCCGGTAAAAATTTTGTCACCCCTTTTTTTTAGGGGAAAAATTTTTGGGGGGGGGAAATGTGAGAAACTTTAAAATGAAATTAAATGGGGATTTGAAATGGGGGGGTTCCCCAAAACAACAAACAAAAAACACACAAAAACCCCCGAGAAACCCCCGCGGCGCGGCGCAAAACTGGGGGGATTTTTTTAGTCAAGCAACTTTTCACACACTTAAAAACCCCAACCAAGCAAAAACAAAGAAAAACCCAGTTAAAAATTTTTTTGTTGAAAATTCCTTTTTGGTTTCTTCGTGGGAGAATAGTTAAAAGGGGTGAATTAAAAGGAAAATCCCCAAAAATTTTTCCCATATTTTTTTAAATTATTAATAATAAATTCGGGGGTGAATACCTTTGGGTTGGTAGAGGACGTGGGGGAACTTGTAATTTGGGGGGATTTTTGGGGGGGTTGGGTTTTTCAATTTTCCGAGGGATGGGGGGGTTTTCAAACAAAAAATTTTCCCTTTCGGGTTAAAAATGTTTAAACTTATACCCAAAATATTCCCTTTTCCGAAGATAAAAAACCCAAAAGGTTTGTTTTAGAAGGCAACGCTAAACATTTTGCAACAAAAGGGTCCAAAGATCACCAACGATCGCGGGTGGGCCTTTGGCCTTTTGGGGGGCATGGGTGAAAGGTTAAACAAAGGGATGAAAATTTGGGTCCGGGGGGGGGAAAAATTTGGGGGAAATTTTGGGGGCCGGGGCTTTGTTGGGGCCCACAAAAAAAGGCCGGGGCAGGATGAAACTTTCGGGGGGGAGTAAGGGACGTTTGGCTGGGCCAGGGGGTCCCTTTCCCAATCTCTCTTTTTTCCTTTTTCCCCTCTTTTAGCCCCCTGTTTCTTTCTCTTTCTTTAGGCGAAAAATGGGTTGAAATATTTCCATTTAAAATTTCCCCCTTTAATTGTTGGTTTTTTTGGGGGTGGGGGGGTTTTGGGGTGTTTTTGTGGGGGGTAGTGGTGTTGTGGTGGGGAATTTTGGGGGGGGGGGTGTGTGGTTTGGTTGTCTTTGTGTGAAATTTTTGGTTTTGGGGGGGGGCCTTTTGGGAAACCCAATACACCTAAACCCCAGTAAATCAGTGACTTTATTTTTTGGGTCCCAACTTAATATTAAATTTTTAAGTGTTCTTAAACCCATTCTCAAGACTTTCCATTAACCACTGTTTCTTTAATTCCCTTTTTCACTAGGGAAAAACCGGCCTAATTGGGCCTTTTAAAAAACTTTCCCGGGGGTTCTACTTAAAAAGGTTTCCTACAAAACCCCCAAACAATTTTATAAAACTTTTTTTTAATTTTTACCCAAAACCGGAAAAGAAGGTTTTGTTAAAAAGTGAATAAAAACGAATTTGAACTGAAATGAAACCCCCGGGGAAAAGGGCCCAAATTGGAAGGGGCGCCAAGGTAAGGCACCTCTGTAATTCGGTCTACCAAAAAGGGGCCAATCCCGAAATGTAAAAAAAGGAAAGGGGAATTGCCAATTTGAAAGGGGGCCTTAGGGGTTTTGGTTTTCTGGCCCGGGGAGAGGGCTGTAATAAGTAATCCCCTAAATAAAAAATAAAGGGAAAACCCAAAAAAAAGTAACAAGCAACAACCAACAAAAAAAGGGTGGATGATTTGGGGATTATAAAAAAAAAATAAAGGCAAGCGGGGGCAAGGGGGGGGACCGGGTTAAAAAATTTAAAAGGGGGGGGGAAATAAAAATTTCCTTTTTGGGGGTTAAAAACCCTCCCCCCCCCCCGGGGGCCCCTCCCCCCCGGTTTCTTTTTTCCTTCACTTTTTCTCTCCTTCTTTTTTCTCTTCTCTCTTCTGATTTAAATTGGGGCCTTCTAAAACTGGCCAATAATCCCAGGTTTTATTTTTTAAACAACCCCACCAAAAATTCTCGGTCTTTTCTCCTTCCTTTAAACAAAATTTTTCTTTTCTTGGGGGTCGGGGGGGAAAATCCCTAAAGCGGGGGGCACCCGGGGATCAACCATAAAAAACCAGTGCTTGGGGGGCTCAAACCGGGGGCCTTTGGTCTTCAACGGTGTAGCGGGGGGGGCCAAAATTTTTCCCCCCCCAAGAATACTAGGGGTCCCTTTGTTATAAAAACTGGCCTCTTCCAACATAATTTTAACCCCCGGGGAAAATAAAGTGGGGAAAAAGGGGCCAAAACAAATATACCCCGGGATATAAACTGGTTCCAGGCCTTATTTTTAAAAAACCAGGGGAAAAAGGGTTTTGGGGCCCCAGGACCCAGTTTTTTTTTTTTTTAAATGGCCCCCTTTAGGGGGCCAAATTTTAAAAAATATCCCCCCCCCCCCCCCCCCCCCCCCCCCCCCCCCCCCCCCCAAAACAAAATTTTTGAAAGCCGTGAATATTGCCAAGAACACTTTAGAAAGTTTTTTGCAAAAGCAAAGACGACTGCAGGCGGAAATCAAAAACAAATTTTAAATAATTTTTTAGCGAACCGCCCAAAACGGGGAACAAACGATCACAAGACGAAACAAAAAAACGTTTCGACCTCTTGGGTCTTCATCGTTTGAGAAGCTCATTAAACCCCTTTCCCCCTTGCGCTAAACCCCATGTGAAGTAAACCCTGAAGCGATCAAAGCTAAGTAAAATTTTCTTTGTTTTAATTCGTTTAGGGTCTCCCCCGGGATGAAGACCTAAGAGGTCGAAACGCGTTGGGTGTTTCGTTTGTGACTCCTTTTCCACTTTCTCTGGGGGGTTTCGCTAAAAATTTTTTTAAGATTTTTTTAGAAAGAAAGGAAGATAAACTGCGGGGAAATTTTTTTTTCCCGATGAAATTTTCTTTGAAAGGGAAAATTTTCAAAAATGTTGCGGTGATGAAGCCATTGGCTTATCAAAAAAAACAAATCTGCACCCTTGAAAAAAACTTATGTTTGAGTTTTGAAGTTTGCCCCTGGGAAACCCCAAGAAAATCCCCTTTGGATAAGACATTCTTTTGAACAATTTTTTTTAAGGAACTGTTAAAAAATGCAAGTACAAAAAGAGAAAAAGAGAAAAGAGGAGAGAAAAGAGAGAGAGAGAAGAGAGAGGAAAATAAATGGGCACAGAGGAAGAAAAAAGTTCCCCTACTAAAACGTAAACAGAAAGTAAAAAGGGGGCAATGAAAAAAACAAGAAAAAGAAAAAAAAAAATTTAAAAATTGCAAAGCACAAAACACACACACAACCCCACACACACACACACAACACACACAGAGAGAGGGGGTGATGGTTCGACTGAATCAAAACCCCAGTGGGAAAAGCATTCCGGGCCATGTTTCACCAGAGAAAAACTGATCCCGGGAAATGATTTCCCTAAAGCGTGAACTTTTTTTCCCATCACAGCGTCCTGTGTGGGGGCGTTTTTTGGGGAAAGGAAATTTAAACCCCCCCGTTCACAAAAAGGCACGCCACGGTCCCGATATTGGGGGCGTTGCAAACAGCGTTCGCTGTGACGATTTCCCTCAACAGTTACGTCTTTTTTAAATGTCGCCCTTCCCTACAATGTTCGGGCATCAACAAAGCCAGACAAGTAGGGAAAGGAAAGGGAGAGGGGGGGGGGGGGGGGGGGGGGGGGGGGGGGGGGGGGGGGGGGGGGGGGGGGGGAAAAATAAGGCGGGGGTATCCGCCAAAGGATACACACACACACACACACAAACCAGACCAAAACACCCACGAAACACGCACGCACGCAACGCACACACCACACACCCCCACACACAAAACACACACACACAAAACCATGCACGCCGTACGCGCGCTCACACAACACACAACACACACACCACACACACACACACACACACACACACTAAAACGCGGGGCGGCGCGACGCACGCACACACAACACATACACACCCCACACAAAAAATACACACCCACACCACACACACACAAAACAAACACCAAAACACACCACAAAACACACACAAAAACATATAAATATATATATATATATATAAAATATGTGTGTGTGGGGTTTTTATATAAATGTTTGTGTTGTGTGTGTTGGGTGTTGTGGGTGGTGTTTTGTTTTTCTAAATGACAGTTTTTAAACCCTTTGGCTTTTTTGGGTTTATTTGATAAAACCCAAAAGAAAAACCCCAAAAAGAAAACTACCCACAAGAACACACACACACACACACCACACCAACCCACACACAACACCCCACACACACACCACTTGAAAACCATGCTGTCCATATGGAAGATCAAATTTGGGGTATTGTTGGGCAAATGTGGGATAGTGAAGATCAAAGGGGTGTAAATTTTGGGGCTATATCGGGGGATGTGGGTACATTTATCTGAGGTGGGGGTAAAGTGGACTATAACGGGGGGTGTGGTACAGTGATGTAAAAGGTTTTGTATTGTGGGCTTTTTTCGGGGAAGTGGAAAAAGGAAACAAAAGGGGTGGGATTGTGGACTATATCGGGGGATTGTACAGGACCCTAAGGTTTGGGGTATTGGGACAAAAACGGGGGAATTTTGGTTTTAGTGATCTAGAGGTGGTTTTATTTTTGGGCTATATCGGGGGGAAAATGGGTATAGTGGGGTTTTAGAGGGGGTGTAATTTTTGGCCCATATCGGGGGATGTGGGACAGTGAACCCCCAGGTGGTTTTATTGTTTGGGCAAATCCCGGGGGTGTGGGACAGGTGATCTAGAGGGGGTGTAATTTTGGACTATATTTGGGGAAAAGGTTTGGGATAGTGAAACTAGATGGGTGTATTTTTGGCCCTATACGGGGGATGTGGTACAGCTTGTGAATTGTAGTGGCCCCTGACAAGAACACAGAAAATTTTTTTTACGAAAAAAACGACAAATGGAAAAAGCTTCCAAAGAATGCGGGTACAAAAAGGGGAAATTTACTACCCCCAAAAAAAATTGATTTAAACTTGGTTTAAATAGTTAAAAATACAAGCAGCAAACGAAAAAAACAGGAAAACTTTAAATTTAAAATGAGCAAGAAAAAAAGACGGGCCCGTTTCGTTTAGATAGAAATAAAATGCATTAACAGAACAAGAAACAAAGACGGGTGTTTCGTTTAAAATAAACTACCCGCATTAAAAATGAGCAAGAAACAAAAAACGGCTGTTTTTTGTTTGGGGATAAACAAATGCATTAAAATGACAAGAAAAAAAAGACGGCCCGTTTCCCTTTAGATAGAACTACGGAATTTTAAAATGGGGCAAGAAACAAAGACGGCTGTTTCTTTAGGAAAAGAACCCACGCATTAAAATGACAAAGAAACAAAGACGGCTGTTTTCTTTTGATAAAACTTTTATTGATAAAATGACGCTTTTTTCATCAGTTTGGGTTTTGTGGGAAAGGGAAACTGGACTTTTCTTTCCCTTTTGAAAAGTTTTTTTTTTATTTTCCCCTTTCACGCTTTTTGAAGTTTCACAAATTTTAAATTAAAGGAAACCCGAATAAACGATCTTGGTTTGGCCGGAATATCACACAAATTTTATTGATTTACCGAAAGATGTTTATTCAACTTCCTCCCCTGTTTTCTTTTGGGGAATTTTCTTTTAAGTGTATCAGCATGTCAGGTTTTTTTTTCAAAAAGGGTTTTTGTTTCCCGGAAAGGAAAAAAAATGCCAAAAACTTTTTTTCATAAACACCACGCCGCGCGCGCGCGCACCCCACAACACAAACACACCAAAACCACCCACCCCACACACACACACACCCCACAACACACACATTTAAAATGTTTTAATTTTTCAAAAAACCATTAAACTAAAATTTTTTATCCCCGTAGCTCTTTGTCTATATCTACAGAGAGAGAGAGAGAGAGAGAGAGAGAGAAGGGGAGGAGAGGAGAAAAGGGGAGAGAGAGAGAGAGAAGCTTTCGGTTTTCAACCCACGTTTTTAAATGTGTTTAAGTTTAAACATACCCCACCACACCACACACCCCCACACCAAAACACACACACACACCCACACACAACCCCACACCAAAGGACAATTTAGCTATTTTTTTCGAACAAAATGAATTGGGGAGGGGGAGGGGGGGGTGGCATACGAATAAGGGGGTTTTCACAAAATAACATTGTTACTTTGTTTTAAAAACAAAACGTGTTTGGGGTTTTGGGGGTCCTTAAAAAAACGTTTTAAAAAAACGTAACACTGACCATTTAACCCGTCCAATTTACACAAAAAAATCCACGCGCCATCAGGGCCCCAATTTGACACATCATAGATGACCTGAAACTTACACGTAAGACCCCGCCAGCTCCCCAAAAGCCATTTGGGTAAAAAAATTTCCCAAAATTTTAAGTATTACATCTCATAACGAAAAATTTCTTGGGCCCTTTAAAATTTTTCCCTAACATTTCTATATCATGGAAAAAGCATTTCCAAAACCCTTTTCACAATTTAAACTTTCAAAAATATAAAAAAAAACGGAAAAAAATCAATAAATCAATCAAAAATTTGATAAATTCATTTAAAAATTTAATCAGTTGAAAATTAAAAAAACAAGAAAGAATGTAGAGGGATGAGGGGGCGGGTTTTTAAAAGTCAAAAGAACCCAAACCCTGGCCCTTTGAACAAATTTGTAAAACCTAAATTTTCTAAAAATTCTGTAAAGTTTTTTTCGGAACAGATTATACACCCCGCTTTTGGGAAAAGGGGGATCTGGCTTTAAAAAAAAAAAAGAAAAAAAAAAAAAAACTGCACCGGGGACTGGGATCAAAACCAAATTTTCCACTTTCAAAATAAACTACGAAACCCACTTTAATTGGGTTTTTTCCCTTTCATATTGTAATGTTAGTGTGAATTTTGGGCACGCATTATTAACTTCTTTTTTTTTATTTTATCATGATACTTATATAGGGCCCTAAACTTCATTTGACACCCAAACTCAGGGCGCTTCACATTTCCCCGCCTTTGTTTGCACAACGGGCTGTTTACTTTAGGGGACCGACTGGGGAAAAGTTTTACTCTGGCGCTTCATTAAGTCGTTTTTCCCGGTCGGGCCATTTACTTATCAGCCTGTTTAGTTTTTTTTTTTCCATCTTTTTGTTTCCCTGTTTTCCCCAAAGCAGGGTACGTACCAAGTTTTGACGGGCCTTTCCCCATTGACCCGGGCCCCAAAATGGCCTTCTCTTCCAAACTTGGGATGGGGTTTTTAAGTGTTGGCCCCCTTTTGTTTTTGACTTTCCTTCACACACGGAAAAACCCCGCTTAAAAAGTTCTCACTGGAAGGACCCTTTTGGGGAAAAGTGGGGTCAGACAAATTTTTAACGCCGACCTTTTGGGAAAAGGGGGTCAAGCAAATGTTAAGCCGACCTTTTTGGGAAATGGAGGCAAGCAAAAATTTACGGCCCAGGGAAAAAAATTTCCCCGTACCCAAACGGCCAGGGGGAGATTTGAAAAGGGGCAAAACCCAAGGAAGACAGGGGACAACTGGCATTTCCGGCCCCCAACAGTTCACACCTTTCCTTCTTTCCGCAATGTCAAGCTTTTAGGGTTTGCGGGCCCTTAAACCCCTTTTCATTTGGGAAAAAGCAGGCTTCCTTGTGAATGTTCCAAAAATGGGGGGAAACACGTGTTGGAGGGCCCCAAAAAGGCGACGCACCCTTTATTTAGCAACAAAATGTGGGGGTTTGTAAATTTTACGATTGTTTTGGCAAGGGGAGAATAAAACAAATCATTTAACAAAAAACAAAATTTTCAATGTTTGTCCTTTAAAGTCATCCGTTGAAAGGGAAGTTCCCATTTATATTTTACAATTGGGGGTTTGGAAAAAGGGCTCTCAAAAAATTTTCAAATAGAGCAAAAAGAGAATTTTTTTAAAAGTTTAAATTTCCACACTGTTTTCCGTTGTAAAAACCCCCCCAAAACCAGTCATTCTTTTGCCCTTCACCTTCCCTGAAAATCCAAATCACTGTTTCAGTAAAAAATTTAAAAACATGTCCCATAGCCATCCCCAAACTCCCCCCCGATGTGGGCAACGTGGGCCAAATCAACTAACCCCGAGTCGCAGGCCTCCCCCTCAGTTTGGCGGGCCCCCGTCACAGCACCCACACTCGTCTTTTGGGGGTTTTCCCGCCCCAAAACCCGTTAGCACCCCTTCATTTTCCCGGGAAGCTTCGGGGTCGCAGGTGGGGCCAATTTTTTTGGCGGCCATGATTTTCCAAATGAGCACCCTCACCGTGAAAAAAATGGACCTGCCTCTTCTTGTGAGCGAGAAACGACCTGCCTGCCTTTTTTCAATACAAACTTTTTTTGGTGACTGCGACTTTCAACAAAGATTGCTACAAAAACTAAACTTTCTCAGAAAGTGTGGACCTTAAAGGGTAGCCCCCAGGGAACTTTCGGAAACTGGTAGGCTACGTTTAGGCAAAACCCCGGGCAGTTTAGTTTTTTCCCCCCTAACTTTTACGTGTGCAGGGAGAAAGGGTGATGGATTTAAAAGCCGGTAGGGCCTACCATTTCAAGCAGAGGACCCGGAAAAGGCACGCATGCTTTTCGGGCCCCAAATGTGTGTGTGCGGGGAGAGAGAGAGGGATCACACACACACACACACACACACCCCACACCCACACCACACACACACTTTCTTTGTCAGGGGCACCCGAGAGAGAGAGAGAAGAGAGGAATGCTCGCTTTGCTTTTTCTTTTTGAGAGAGAGGAAAAGAGAGAGAGTAAGGAAAAAAAGGAAGTTTGAGAGGGGCTGATTGTCACCCTACTAGGCCCAAACCCAAAACCCTGCTTACCATTGCCTGTGATTTGTGAAAGTCTGACTCAGTTCCTCCCTTTAACTTCCAAACCTGAAATTTCAGCAAATTTCGTGGGCCTGGGCAGCGAAGAAGCATCCCAGGGATTTTGGGGGGTTACAAGGGGGTCTAATCTATTTTGCCAAACCCTTTTGGGCCCCGAGCTAATGGTTTTAACTAGTTTTACTATTAAACCCATAACCGGAGCCCGACCGGGTTAACGTTTTTTGCTTTTTCCACCCCCGGGTCAGTTGCACTTTTTGTGGGGAATAAAAAAAACTTCCCCACCCTCTGTTTTGGGGTTTGGGGTGGGGTGTGTGTGTGTTGTTTGTGGGGGTGTTTGGGTGTTGTTTATTTTGTGTGGGGTGGGGGGGGTTTTGTAACTTCGCCAGTTTTTCGGGAATCGGGTCAACCTTTTGGGCCAAAAAAAAATAGGAAAGGGGGGAAAATTACATGCATCAACCCCCCTGATTCCCCGAAAAAAACCAAAAACCACATTTTGTACAATTTTCAAACTTTAAATTTAGAACCCAAATTTTCTCTTAGCCAAGGGGTCGAGCCCGTACAGAAGGGCCCAATTGGGTCTTAAACCCCTGGGGTCTAGGACAGAAACCCCTTTTCTCTTTCCCATCCCAAACTTTAAAAGAAGCCCCGTTGCTCTTTTCCCATGGGGGTCTAGCTGGGACAGAAGCCCCCGTTGGGTCCCTTTGCCAAGCGCTAATTTTTACAGAAACCCCCGTTTCTCTTAGCCATGCGTCAAACTTACAGAAGCCCATTTTCTCTTTCCCCCTTTCGTCCCGCTGTACAGAAGCCCAGTTGCTCTTACCCAAGGGCGTCTAGCTGTACAAAGCCCAGTTGCTCTTACCCTGCGTTTTTAGCTTTACAGAAGCCCAGTTGTTTTAACCCCCTGGTCCCACGGGACTAAAGTTTTTTAAAAAGCTTTATTTGGGAATCTTTCAAATGACATTCGGTTATTTTAGCCAGTAACGGGAAAGCTTTTAAACACCGAAAGTAATTTAATTTGGATATTTTTTCGAGTCTCCCCATAGACAGGGGCATTTTGTGTTTTTTAATAAAGCACCGGAAACCCTTTGGCAGTTCATACAAACAATCTTTTTAATGTTTTTTAAAGGGGCCCGATTTGAAGGGCCCCAAAAACTTAGCCCGAATTTTTCCAGGGGGGAATTTGAGAATGGGGAACAACCAAAAAAAAACAATGTCAGAGACTCTTTTTTCACATAGGTAGTTTCTTTTTGGGTACAAAGGGAAACATTGCTTTTTCTCTGCTTCAAGGGTTTATTTTGCGCGCGCACGCACGGGACACACACACAAACACACACACACACACACACACACCCCCACAAAAAAAAACCCACCCCCCCACACACACAAACCCCACATACACCCCAAAGCCGGGACGGGGACACACACACACGCACACACACACACCAAAACCACAACACAACACAGCACCGCACACACACACAACAAAACACCACACACACACACACGTAAAAGAAATAGGAAAGTGACATTGAAGACGCTTGTTTGTTTTTTTTTCCGGGCTTTCTGACAAAAAAAAATATGTAATTTATTTTATTCGTCATCATTGTTGCCTCTTTCTGATTATCGGAGCATTGCCCAAAAAAGACTTCCCCGGGTCTTGGTGAAAAAAGACCATACCTATCTTGACAGTTGCCAGTGTCTTGGGGGAAAATAAGGGACTCAGGCGATAAAATGATGAGAAAAAGGTAGGCCCTATGTCCATCGAGACAAAGAAAACCTACGTTTTGGTCTCACACTTTATCGCCACGGTGCTACGATACGACAAGTTTAGGGGTTCATCCAAAAACTCTGACTGAAACTTGTTTTAAATTTTAGACTATGCATTGTTTATTATGCCTAGTTTTGACATGAAATTTTAGCAGATATTTTGGTCAAAACTATAAATGTGAAGGTTTCTAATGCCAAAGTTTGTTTCCCAAAACTGGGTAAAAACTTTTTAAGATCTTGTTTAAAGATTCTTTGTTAAAAATCTAAAATAACTTTGTTTTTTTAACAATCGGGATTTTTGCCAGTATTAAAACGCAAAAGATGATAGCTAAAAGTTAAATTCTGAGGGGGAAAAATAGCAGCCTTATTGGGTGAAAATTGTTAATTGTTTTATAATACTGTTGATTTTTTGGAATGTTTTGAGTAGGTATTGTAAATTAACCAAAATGGTATTGGCAAGTTAACCAATTCTTAGGGGGAGATGGTGTCAGCCATGGAATGAGGGGACCTCCCATTCCCTGGTGCCCCCAGAGTGGAGACTTGCCAAAAAAACGCCGGGCCTCCCGATATCCTGCACCCCCCGCCGCGGGGTGATGGAGCCAATGCCAAAAAGTGGCGCTCGCTGTGTGAGATTTTTTCCAGACATTCCTCAGTTTGACACTTTAATGGTCGTGCGTCTTTCCTTTTTTCCGGGCAAAAAAAGGGGGGCAAATGAACGAGGCAAGAAACACTTTGTTTACCTTGACAACAACCTTTTTACAGTAACATGTCTGTTGACAGGAAAATTATCATTAATGGTTGGGGTTGGTTGGTGTGTGGTTTTTGTGTGTGTGTTTGTGTGTTGTGTGGGGTGGTGTGTGTGTGTGGGTGTGTGGGGTGTGTGTTGTGTGTGTTTTGTGGTGTGTGGTGTGTGTGTGTGTTGTGGCGCGCGTGCGCGCGCACGCGCGGTAGTTTTAGCGGACTCAGAACAAGTCCCCCTCACCCTAAACAACGGTGGCTGGGCGCGTGCGTTTTTGGTTTTGGTGTGTTTGGGTGTGGGTGGTGTGGGGTGGGGCTGGGCGTGCTTGCATGCGAATGTGTGCGCTTTGGGTAAATTGTGTGTGCGCGCATGCACTGTTTTTGTTCTGTGCACAAGTGTTTTTTTTAAATAAAGGATAAATCTATACAAAACGCAAACACGTCTTTTCAAACGAAGGCACGCACGGCCCCTTAAAAAAAAAAATGGGGGGGGGGAAAAAAACACACACCCCCCACAACACATAAAATACATCATACAACATACACACACATACAAATACACACGCAAAAAACATATTTATAACTACACACACCAGAGGATGTTATCAAAATTTTTTGGTGTGTTGTGTGTGTGTGTGTTTTGTGGTGTGTTTGGTGGTTTTGGTGTAGGCCTATATATGCCTAAAAACATACTACATTACTTTTTGGGGAAAATCTGGCAGAGAAGTAAAAGTTGGTATTTTGGTGTTTAAAGACTATGTATTCCTAATGTTTATGGGCGACTTGGGGGGAGGGGGGGGGGGGGGGGGGGTTTTGTTGGGGGTTTTGTCTGATTTTAAAACGTCTCAGTTTCTAAGATAGCATTCTTTTTTTTGGGAAAGTTGAAAAAAAACCACTTTGAATGTGTACTTTACATTTGAAAAGATATAATATAATATTCTTTTTATCCTACTGAACATCTGACGTTTGATGCAGCTAGTGTAAGTCAGTCACTACACTGTATGTTTCAAAAGTATGGTTTTGGTTTGGGGTTTTTTTAAAATTTGTAATCCTTCAAACCCCTACAGTTAAAAACAGAAATTGAGCAATACAGAAAAGCCAAAAAAGAATTCTGTGTGTTTGTGTGTGTGTGTGTGGTGTGTGTGTGGTGTTGTGTGGTGGTGTCCATCTCTCTCTTTACCTCTCTCTCTCTCTCTCCCTTTTCCCCTCCCCTCTCCTTCTCTCTCTCTGGGCCCTGGTTTGGGTTAATCATAAGGGAGTGCACTTAAAATATAGGATATCAAGATGCGAAAGTACAAAATGTTTCCGTACACGTAAACACGCGGACAACAGTTTACTGAGGGTTTGTGCACAGTAAACATGCTGTCCACCAGACGAGTTGGCCCGTGACGTGGAAAACATGGCTCCCACCACAGGAATAAACAAGCCCACGCAGTACATGAGTTCCGCCCTGTCAGGCGCCCGGGTGCCAGCACCACAGAAATTGCCCCCGAGAGCACGCTGCCTCACGCCGCGGCAGACTGGGTGTTCGCCCCCTTTCCCCCTTTCCCCTGTTTCCGGTTAAAAGTAGAAAGGAGAGAGCGGCACTTTTGGGGAAGTTTCCCAAGGGGTGCTAAGCCAGTCCTTCCACGCCGCGTGACGGGGCGGAAGGTGGATGGCTCACCCCCTTCCAGCCTCCAAATGGAGGAGCGCTCGGGGAAGCAGACTGCACACATATAAAAAAAAACAGGGAGTAGGCCTAGTGTCTAATTGAAAATTTAGATAAAACGTAAAAATTGAATTTCTACACTATTTGTAATGGCCCCACCTTTTGGGGTTTTGTAATACCCTCTCCCCTTTTTTTTTCCATTTTTATACTTGAAGAAAAAAGCGAGCCTCCCCCCCGGGAGGGGGGGGGGGGGGGGGGGGGGGGGGGGGGCCTCGCGAGGGAAAGCAGGCTTTCAGGCACGACCATTTGGCCCTTTCTGGTACCCAGCGTCTTTTCAGCCCCAAAATGCTTTTGGGGCGTGGCCGTTTGGGGGCTTTTTAAACGAAAGGAACAGTAAAGAGAAGAGTTAGAAGCATGCGAAATCATTGTGGGCCTTTCAAAAGTGTAAAATTCTAATTTTATTACGTTTTTACTTGATTTTTCAAATTTTTACACCATTTGTGTGTAATGGCCCACACTTTGGGGTGACGTTTTGATACGCAAAATTCCATAGAGAGAGAGAGAGAGAGAGAGGAGGAGAGAGAAGAGAGAGAGAGAGAGAGAGGCAGAATCTGAAAGGGGCAGTAAGCTACCAAAGGCATCAACCCATTAGTTATGTAATACAACTTATACCGATTTATACACCAAAGGGATAGTACAAAGGTAAGGACATGCGTAGAGAGTACGGAAAACCTTTCCCCTATCCGGGGAAAACAAAATTATCTGTACTTGACCTGAAAGTATTCCGTAGTACAAGTCTTTATGGTTTTCTATGCACGCATGCAAGAGGTACGTAAGGTCCATTCCTGGCAGACCCGAGGCTTTGAGAGGGAGCACGCGTCTTGTATTGTGAGGATTTCCCCGCGAGCCACTGACTCACGAGTAAATACGCACGTAATGTCTTAGGGGTTGCCCCCCTCGACCCGTCGCAGTTTTTCATTTGGTCTGTAATGGACGCTGTCAAGCGACTAACTTTTTGAAAAGTTACTAGTATACTATCTTCTGAAAAAACTGCTAAATTTTCATAAATTTGCTATTACTACACTATGAAAATTTAGTAGTGTTTTTTAGAAAAGTATACTAGTAAGTTTCAGAATTATACTTGGCGTTTGGGCTATCTAGTGAAATGATCCCTGTGTGAAATTATGTCCTCTTTTTGAATTTACTATCCAGGGGTCACTGATCGTGGTCTTTGGGCCCTTTTTTCACCGCTTGACTGCTGATATATAGTAGGTTTTATGGAACAATTTAAGACGTTGCGCCCATGGCAGTGTCATGACCATGGTCTTTTTCCCCAATTTTCCACTTTTGACAGCTATTTAGTTAGAACGATTTCTGTGAACCATTCATGTTGTGGTTGACCAGGGCAGTGTCATTGACAGTGGCATTTTTTGGGACAATTTTTCTTTTGACAGCTAATTATGTAAAAGTTTATTTTTTAACAAATTTTTTACGTTCTGACCATGGTATTTTGGCCCAAATTTATGTTTGCCAGCTAGTTAGGTAAACGAGTTCACGTGAACAATTTATGACGTTCTGGCCACTGGTCATGTCATTGACCGTGGTCATTTTTTACCCAATTTCGGGGATAAAATTTTACATAAACCCTTTTCACAAATCAGCAAAAAGTGAAAAAGGCAAAAAGACCACTGGTCAAAGACCGCAACTTGCAGCAAGTCATAAATTGTTCACCAACCGTTCTACACTAACGACTGTCAAACGTGAATTTGGGCCCAAAAAGACCACTGGTCAAAGATATTGACCCCTGGTCAAAACGAAAAATTTTCAATAAACTCTTTACCTAATAGGCCAAATGACCATCGATCAGTACCCCGGATTTAAAAATACTAAAAAAAAGGGGCATAATTTACACAGGGTCATTTCACTATTGTCGCAAAAGCCAAGCAAAAACTTCTGAAACGTTACTTTACTACCCTTTTTCTGAAAAACCAAAACTATAATTTTCATAAATTAGTGTTTTTACTACTATTTATAAAATTTTGTGTGTTTTTAGAAGATAGTATGTTAAGTTTCCCGAAATTGTCGTTGACACAGCATGTAAAAATAACCTAGTGGCTTTTTGACGTGTGACCCGGGAGGGGGTAACGGGGGCCTTTGAACCATCCACCCCCCTGAATGTGGGTAAATTCCCCCGGTTTTGTTTCGTGAAGGGGGACAAATCAGCTTTTCCCTTTTCCCTTGCCTTCTGTTCTCCTTATGTATTCCCCCCTATTAACTGGGGCCAGCCCTTATCCCCAAAAATTATTTCAGGGGGGGGGGGGGGGGGGGGGGGGGGGGGGGGGGCACGATGTGAAGGGCCTACCGTTTTTGAGCGAAAAGGGGGTTTTTAGCACAATAAAACTGGTCCCATTTTTGGACAAAACGCTATTTGTTTGGAGAAAAAACAAAAAAAAAGGGGGCTCTCTTTCCCTTTAAACCCAAAAAATAAACCCAACCCTTTTGGAAAAATTTTCAAGGGGTTTTAAACCTCCGCTGGGTGCCCCTGGGGGCCCCAAAAACCCAAAAAAACACTCCCTATGCCCGGGGGTAAACTTTTACAAAGGGGGGGCCTCTTTTTTAAAACACCCTTTTTAAAAAAATTTCAAAAAAGGGGGCCCACCAAAGGGGGCCCTTTTGGTTCTAACCAATAAAAACGCGGGCCAGCACTTTTAAAGGGGGGTCCCTGTGAACCCCTTCAAAAAAGTGTTTCGGTACTCCAGGATCTTTTTTAAGAAAGGTTTTTGCGGGTTTCCCAAAACCCTTTTGGTACGAAACCCAACCACTCTCGCCACACCTGGGGGCCCGCCGCCGTTTTTCTTTCCTGCCGCTTCCTTCCAGAAAATTCAAAAGGAGCCGCCGGGCTTTTTTCCCTGTGGGTGCCCCTATTGGGGCCAAATGAAAAGGGCCCCCAGGTTCCCCAAGGTTTGGCCCGTCGTGGTGTCCATCGGGGTCCGGGACAGCGGGATCCTGCGAGGGTGGGGTTTCAGCTTTTCCAAAAGTTTATTGGTGTCCCGGGGGCGTGTCCAGCAGGGGGCCACCCCCAGCATTTTTGGGGTTGGTTTCCCCTTTTTTTTGTTCACCCCCGTCGGCACCATGTGGGGGCGGGAAGGAAAAGGGGAAGGAAACCCCAGGTCTGGGAGGGCGTCCCCCCCCCAAAAGGGTGACGGGTCGCCCCTCTCGGGGGGAAAAGTACCTCCTACCGGGGTCGCCCCCCGCGAACAAAAGGTTTATCCGGGGCGGCCGAAACGGGAAAAAAATGTCCCCGGGGAATCGGAGGGGAAAAAGGGGCCACTCTGTCTCCCTTTTTCCGGAAAAGAGGAGTCGGGGGTGGTGTTTTTCCCCCCCCCCCCCCCGTACACCGGTTTCCCCCGTTATCCCGGGGAAACTGGCACCCCAAAAAAGGAAACCCCGGGGGGGGTTGATGAACAGACAGGGATCCCCCGCCCCCCCTTTTTTTGCTAAAAAATGCCCCAAATTCCTGTTTTTTATCTGGGGGCAGACTGACTGTCCCGCAAAAATGGCCCGGGGAAAAAAAACCCCAGGGATTTCCCCACTGCCCGCAACTCCAGGGAGTTTTAAATGTTTCTTGGGATTCCTGTCTCGTCCACACGCCCACTTTCTGTCAGGACTTAAAACGCCTTTTTTAGCTTTTTTTAAATTTTAGGGGACCTCGCGGAAAAAAGTGTTTCCCTTTGGATTTTTTGGGGAAAAAATTTTAAAAATCAGTTCACGGGAGAAAGTGTCCCCAGGGAATAAAAAAATCCCCCGTGCGGGGGCCCTTTTTTTCTGCGGACCCTTTGTTAACCCCCCCCCCCACCCCCCCCCCCCCCCCCCCCCCCCCCCCCCTGCTCCAGTTTTTCTCTCAACGGGCATACAAAAACCCCCAAAAATTTTTGGGGGGTATTACATACACCCAAAAAAATAAACCAAATTTTTCACAAATTTGGGGGGAAAAAATTTTTTAAAGGCAAAAACCCCTTGGGAAAAAACCCCGGTTTTTGTCCCAATTTACCGAAATTCAGCAACATCGGGCCCAAATCAGTACTTTTGGGGGGGGTTTTTTTGATTTACCCCCCGACATTAACAGCCCGTTTCCAGTCCCCGGACCCTCGTTTAAATCACGCGGGTTTTGATTTTTTGGGGGGGAAGCCCGCGGGAAACCCCCGAGATCATCCCAAAAAAGCGGAAAAAAAGGGGGGAAAAAAACCCCAAAAATTTTCCCAAAGAATTTGGTGACCCTGGGGGCGTTTGTATGTTTTGGGGTTTTGCGGCCCGTGTGTGGTGTGTTTTGTGTGGGGGGTTTTTGGGTTTTTGTTTTTTATTTTGTTTTGCCCCCCGTGCGTGCGTGCGTGCCCTTTTGGGGGGTGGTTTTTGTGGGGTGGGGTGTGGGGGGTTGTGGGGTGTGTTTTGGGACTTTTCCCCCTATTTTTTAGAAATTTTTTTCCCCCCTTTTTTTTTTTTAAAATTTAAAAAAAATTTTTCCCCAAAAAAATTTTCAACAAATCTTAAAGGACTGAAATTTTTTTTTTTTAAAGTTCCACAAACACACACCAAAACCACAAAACACCCCCACACACACACACCCCAAACACGCACGCACCCCAAAGCACGCAACCCCAACCCTGGGATTTCACACGCACAAAAAATTTTTTCCCTAATTCAATTTTTCCCCTTTTTTTCCCCACGCAAAAAAAAAAGTTTTCCTTTCCAAATCTGTGACGTCGGTTTTTTAAAACACCACAAAGGCCCCAAAACCGGTTGCCCCCCTCTAAAAAAAAAAAAAAAAAAAAAGATTACCGCCCTATTTAACCTTTGGGGGAATTTGATGGTTTTAGCGGACTAGGGTACCGTGGCCTTAGTTACAATTCGTGGCACCACCCGTGTCTTTGGAGGAAGAAGGAGAGGAGAAAGGGGGAGGAAAAGAAAAGAGAGAAAGATAAGAAGAAACAGACAGACGACAGAGGGGAAAATAATGTCCACCGGGCCCCTACTCTTCCCCGTTTTCCATTTTGGGACCCCTCCCCGTCCCCCTTTTCCCCCACTCCCCCCACTCCCCAACACACGACGAACACACACACACACACACACAACACACACACACACACACACACACACACAACGCTCTTTGGTCAGAGGGGTTTTGTCAACTGTAATGCAGAACGCCATTTTCCAGCAGTGACGCAAGTTGGCTGTTCAGGGCCCAACGTTCCAACGTTCCCAAACACACGAGCAGGTCCACTTTGATTGTGAATGTAGTTCATGTGATACTCACTTTTCTTTTCTTTTTCTTGCCTTTCTTTCTTTCTTTCTTTCTCTCCCCCTCCGGTCACGAGTATTTCCGAACATCGGCTATTTTGTCGGCATTGCCATTTCAGTTCGAGAATTCAGTCGTTGTGAAGTCATTTAAGTATTTGTTAGTCAAGTTCTTCGTGTTCTGAATTGTATCAATATTCACATCATGAATTAGAGAAGCATATTTTCTTCTTCTTAGGTTTGAATGTACAGATAAATTAATACTTCTCTGATAGTTTGGTATTCTCATTGATACTCAGCAGGTTTGTTATGCCCCAATTGAAGCTTCTGCTTGTCATGGTGGGAGTACCAAGTTCAACCTTGTGACCATCTTCATATCTTAGTGTATGCTTGCTCAGTACCGCTGTTATTAGTATTAGTCTGCCAATACGAAATGTATTCCTATTTGCTAGGTAGTAGGTGTAGTGGTAGTTGTAGTGGTAGCAGGGACTGACTTGGTTAGCCCAGGCCTTGCCGCCTATAAACATCCCTTGTTGATAACTGAGTCTGGTCGCATGAATCATAATGTAGAACAACCAACTAACAGTCAAAACCAGGTATTGTGGTTTCTCCTGAAAACATTTGATTTGTACTAAAGCTATCCCTTTCAATCGGAAAAGATTTCCGTTTTTTACCACTCCAGTACAAGAGCGTGTCTACGTCAAAAGGTCTATGAAAATCAACTTGGTGGGCAAAGCCAGAGTGCTCTGATATGTCAAGGGAGCCTAAAACGCCGGCAGGTGTCAGTAAAGTAAATTGACTTCGTTATTCGACAGAGGTTCATTCCAGCAGATGAGGAGGAGGGTTACTTCGAAAAGAAGTCTTTCCCCTTTTGTACCCCCCCCCCCCCGCCCGCCCCCCCCCCTTCACAATAGGAAATCTGTTTCTTTAGGGTAGTTTACCTTGATTTTTCAATAAGCTTTGATAAGGTATACCAGAAATGAATTATTGAATGGACATTAAATCAGGGAGAGTCGACAAGAAGAGGTCCCGAGTTTTAGGGACCCGCAACGACGACACAGCCAGTCGGACAAAACAAAAAAGCTCCCCTCTTATTTATCTTTTTTTAAATCCATCTTGGAGTCGACCTCCCCCAATCCCAAGGCTTTCATACAGTGCTGAGGGGATGAATAGCTGTTGGATTAAACTGTCTCGAACCATATGCAGTCTGGCCCAGGGCGACACCAGGCTGACGGACTTCATATGTGCAGGCATTCCCTACATGTATGGACATCCATTGCCCTTCCCTGATACGAGGCTCGGTCGGGGAGACCGCTTATGACCCCTCAACACTAGGAATACCTTCTTATGGGTTCTCAAAATACTTTGTCTGGCTTGCACCTTGGGGATCTTCCGGTGCAGGCTTTGAGACTTAAAACTGGATCCCCCCAAAACAATAGTCGGCGTAGCAAAAGAGGTGGGAGAAGAGAGGTAGGTAGGAATGTAACAAAAGCTGAAAGACTATCCAAGAAATATTTCAGGATTTGCATCTTGGAACTGCTGCAGAGCCAGAAAGAGGATCTCAACAATTGAAAAACTAGCATATGACTTTGATGTTCTGTGTCTACAAGAAACTAGAAGTGCCGCCCACAAACCATTACAACTGGATGACTTCATAATCTTTCAAAAGCATGATGGACAAGGACTAGCTATGATAATAATAAAAAAAAAAACTTGAAAAACAAACTGTCCAGGATAGACTTGGAAAAATCGTGTAGCACCACACGTAAGCTAATGGGTGTGAGGTTAGAATGACCGGATGGTAATCAGAAAAGCCTTGTAGTCATCAATGCATACATACTCCAGGTACCCACACATCGAAAATGGATGGGACCTTTCTGGAGGAAATAGAACATGAATTTGGAGACTCTGTTATACCATGTGGAGATCTTAATGCATGCTCAAAATTGTGGGATCAACATGGTACCAATCCTCAAGGAACTGCAACTGGAAGTGTGTTGGATGAAGTACTTCTTAGTGCACTGACATCATCATCCCCAACACATACAGGGAGGAGGGTGACACTGACAGTGTCATTGACTTTGCACTCATTGGACCAAAATTACAGCAGGCATGAGTGCGGAAGCACTCCTTCATCATGGAAGTGACCATTTCCCTGTTGTGTTCAGTTTACAGAAACTATCAAAAGTTACACAAACGAAACAAAAGGACCATTTTCAATACAACAACAATGAAGGGATATCATAGGAACGTTAAGGAGTAGAAGAAAGCAAAAAAAAACAATCTTTCCACCAAACAAAACGTTCAACCCCTTTTTGGTTTGGAAAAATAAACGGAAAAAAGCCTGGAAAAGAAACGCAAGGCTGTAAAAATTTTCCAGAAAAGAAAAAAAGAAAACCTTGCCCTGAAACTAGTTATTAAAACAGACATGAATCAAAAAAAATGAACCCGTTCGAAAAAGTAAACTGAAGAAGCAAAAAAAACCCCCAAATGACAACACTTTTGTCGTCACCCTTTATTTTGACCCCAAAAACCGACCCCAGTTCTGGGGGACTTTTAAAAGGGCCCCATGAAGGAAAAAAATTTAAAA
>JAMYXO010001995.1:0-5000 GCA_033310375.1 Conus canariensis
TTTTTATCCGTTCTTGAGGCATTTTTCGGTGAACAAGGTTTGAGTCGGATTTGTAACTGTAAATCTTAGAACTAAATTTTTATGTGCAGATTTTTGTATAATTTGTGAAGTACTGCACTGTACATTGTCGATGGCGGAATACGACTATTTTTCGTTGTGTCTGGCATACGGAATTCATGGAAGAGAGAGAGAAAGAGGAGAGAGAGAGAGGAGAGAGAGAGAGAGAGAGAGAGAGAGAGAGAGGAGAGAGAGGAGAGAGAGAGAGAGAGAGAGAGAGAGAGAGACGCTTGACGCTTGACGCGCGCTTTCACGCCGCGATATTTATTGTGGGGCCCTCGGCCCGTCCACAGGAGTACGCAACATACATTACAACATGACAACAACAAAAACATTGATTGAAACGTTGATTGTAAAATATTTTGTTTTCTGTTTAGAATTTCTATTTTTCCAATATCGTCAGTATTACTATTACATATGGGTTTCTCTCGTTTTTAAGGCATAGAAGATGTACATTGCAATATCTCTTATGATTTCAGTATTATCGTTTTGTAGCAGACTTTCCAGTGTGATTGCGTTTCTATTACTAAAATGTTTGAAAATGTATTTTGTTCGCAATTGCCTGTAATTGGGACACCACATTAAGAAGTGCATTTCTGTTTCTACTGTTGGGCAGAAGGGGCATGTTGTTATAGCTTGATTATCTATATATTTTTTTTATTGCCATGCAGTTCGTTTATTCCTAATCGTAATCTTGTCAATGCTTTTCTAAACTTCGCGATTGTGATTGCGAGAAAGTATTCTTCAGTTTGGTGAATAGTTTTAAATGTATGGTATGTTGTAAATCGTTCACTATTCGCTATTTTGTTATGCCAGTTCTGTTTGTAACAATCTATGATTCTTTGTTTTAGTGTTATGATAAATCTTTGCTCGTTTTCTACGCCTTCATTCAACCAGACTTCAGAGAAGCCATACATATCCAAACAGCGTTTAATTTCCAGCGCCCAGTTCTGTGGTTTGTCAATTTCTGTTTTTTCTCTTTCATATGCTTGTCTAGGTATCCTGTCTGGAGTCATCTTCATTATTTTGAACCAATATCTGATTGCTTTTATTGAACTATCTATACTCATCAGATATCTTCCTAGTTCTCCGTATACTAAGTTGTTTGGCGTTTTTCTCCCTACCCCCATGTATTTTTACATGCGAATAAATGTATATTTTCCACCGCTGAATAACGAGTCAAACCCCATACTTCTGCTGCGTACAGTAGCAGTGACTTGACCTGTGTATCAAATAGCTTAAAAAATATATTTATATCTAAGTGTCCTAAACTATACATTGTTTTCATTATTTCACCTATTTTCCCTTTCGCCCTTCCTGCATATTTGAAAGTGAAATATCTACTGAGAGTTTAGTCGTTAGAGTGAAACCTAAATATTTGTAGCTATTTACTACCTCAATTTCTTCCCCTTTGTAATTCCATTTTTCTAGTCTGCCAAGGTATCCTCCTTTTCTAAAGACCATGATTTTTGTTTTTTGGAGATTAACCTTTAGTCCAATGCGGTCCGAGGTTCCTGTAGGTTCTTAATTTGGTTTTGCAGACCTGCTGGTGTTCTTGATATTAAAGCTATGTCATCAGCGAATAGAAGTGAAAATTTTTCTGCCTTTCCGGGTAAGAATTGATATCCGTGTCTTCCTTTAGCTGTGACATTGTCTGCAACTTCTGTA
Source organism: Conus canariensis (assembly GCA_033310375.1). Lineage (NCBI taxonomy): Eukaryota > Metazoa > Mollusca > Gastropoda > Neogastropoda > Conidae > Conus > Conus canariensis. Next base: position 1,726 of record JAMYXO010001995.1, read on the forward strand.
ATTAGTAATGAAAAGATTAGGGGGGACAGTAAGCACCCTTGTTTCACTCCTGTGTGACATTCAAAGAATTCTGTTAGTTCAGTTCCATGTCTTACACATGCTTGTACTGTTCTATAGATAGCTTTTAGCATGTTAAGCATCTTCGTAGATATTTTGTGTTTCTGTAGGATTTCCCAGAGTTTTTCTCTATTTACTGTGTCAAACGCTTTCTGATAATCAATGAAGGCTACATACAATTTACTTCTCCTTCTGCCGTATAGGCAGTTACTTATCATGGATGTTAGTGTGAAGATATGATCTACTGTTGAAAATTCTTTCCTGAAGCCTGCCTGTTCTTTGCTAATTTTATTTTCTGCTTCTGCCCAATCATATAGTATTCTGTTTAATATTGCTGTGTAGATCTTGCTTATGATGCATAATAAGGATATTCCTCTATAATTTCCTGGATTCTGTCTATCTCCTTTCTTGTGTAGTGGTATAATCACCGCCCTTGACCATTCTATGGGGAAGTAGCTATCTTGGTATAACTTGTTGAATAATTTCGTTTAGAATGGCACTATATTTTGTCCTATGGTTTTAAGAAATTCAGGAGGGATTTCATCAATACCTGGTGATTTGCCTTTTTTTAATTTTTCTGTAGCTGATCTTACTTCATTTTCGGTTATCTCTTCGTCTAATTCTTGTACTTGAATTTCGTTTAACACTTCTTCTTCTTCTTGTGGTCCTTCTTCTCTATCGTTTAGTATTTCTGTGTCATGTGGATTCAAAATGCTTTCGAATCCACATGACACAGAAATACTAAACGATAGAGAAGAAGGACCACAAGAAGAAGAAGAAGTGTTAAACGAAATTCAAGTACAAGAATTAGACGAAGAGATAACCGAAAATGAAGTAAGATCAGCTACAGAAAGAGAGAGAGAGAGAGAAGAGAGAGAGAGAGGGGGGGGGGGAGGGGAGAACGTAAAGGGGGAATGACAGGTATAGTGTAACTTTAAGTTTTCTGTAAGTAGACCCTTTAAAACTCTTGTCTCAGGTGGAAAGCCACCCCCCACCCCCTCCCAACAAAGGAAGACTACCCCCTTAGTGATGTGACAATGCTCTAGGGATGGATAATCGAAAACAATTGTATTCAACTAGAACTATGATTCAAGGGCTGCCAAATTAGGTGCCTATAGAAATCAGAGAGAGCACCGACTGCAAGTCTTCAAGTGGACACTACTAGCTGGCCTTAAATATCTTTCAATCAGTGTCATAGTCTGAAGTCTGAGAGAGAGAGAGAGAGAGAGAGAGGAGAGAGAGAGAGAGAGAGAGAGAGAGAGAGGAGAGAGAGAGAGAGAGAGAGAGAGAGGAACTCAAACTCGAACTCGAAGTCGAAGTCGCTGAGTAAACATAAACATATTTGTTTCAAGTCCTCCACCCCGAATAATGCAAAATCAAGGTGTTCAAGCTATTTCCTTGCGTGGTTTATGTATTGTACAGAAAATGTGATAACTGTAACACCGTGTTGTCATCATCTGCAACCATAGCATGTCTTTCTGCCTCTGTATCATGAATGTTTCTTCTTTGTATGAATATCACATCTTTTCTTAAATTGCTAGAACTTTCACATCTGAACAAGACATGACCTGTTTCAATTTCACTTTTGCACAAAGGACAGAGCAACTCTATGGGATTGATATTCTTTCTATAGCGAGGTTTATGATTGCGAATCGGGGAAATACCCCACCTAAATTTAATGTAACAATCGCGAAAACATATTTGCGTCGAGGTAATGCATTTCTCACTATGAAACACATTTCTAAAACGACAGTGCTATTCATAACCCTCATTAGAATGAACGGCTGGTGACCACAGTAATATTCATATCCCTCATTAGAATGAATGGCTGGTGACCACAGTGATATGATATCCCTCATTAGAATGAATGGCTGGTGACCACAGTGATATTGATATCCCTCATTAGAATGAATGGCTGGTGACCACAGTAATATTCATATCCCTCATTAGAATGAATGTTGGTGACCACAGTAATATCATTTCCCTCATTAGAATGAATGGCTGGTGACCACAGTAATATTCATATCCCTCATTAGAATGAATGAATGGCTGGTGACCAAGTTTGCCTATACTGACCTACGTGTATACTGAACGTGTATGTGATTGGTAATAAGAAAAGGTATAACAAAAAATCAGGTGACTCCAGTGTCCCCCCCCCCCTTCCCCCCTCCTCCCCCCGTCTCCCCACACTGTAGACCGATGTCGCTCGGAGGGTTGCCGTCTCACGGCGTGAACGCCATTGGTTGATTTTTTCGCGCAGCTCAGCACGCCGCGGCCGTGTCCGATGGGTATAAAAGCGACAGGCTGGGCTTTCACTGGCGAATGCAAGGATGGCAACTGGAGGAAGTACAGAGACCCAGGGGCTTGAAGAGGGAACCCAACGAGTCCTGGCCTGCATCGTGGAGTATCTGCGGTGCACGGTGCAGGAGGATCCAGACTCGCTGGAGGCTCTCTGGCCTGAGATGCTGGCCCTTGCTAAGGCCATCGTCAGGGTACAGGTCAGGCCACGGCTCAACACTGAGAACACCTCTGGACTCTCCACAGAGCCCAGACCCAGCCTCCCAGACAGACGTCGACTGACGCCTGATTTGAGCTGTTGGTTTTGACTCACCTTTCAGGCCCTTTTCAGGGCCACCTTCATCTTCCAGGGTGGGCTGGAACTCTCGTTGCAAAGTCGTTTAATGAACACCACAGTACACGCTCTCTCTCTGTCTGTCTGTCTAGTCTGTCTCTCTCTCCCCTCTCTCTCTCTCTCTCTCTCTCTCTCTCACACACACACACACACACACACACACACACACTCTCTCTCTCTCTCTCTCTCTCTCTCTCTACTCACTCACTCACAAGCGCGTGCTCACAAAAACGCACGATCATTCCAAGATGGTGACAGACAAACAGTAAGGGAGGTAATCAGTAAAACGGCAAATTGTAAACCAGGTGGTCAGGAGTGCAGGTTGGGGGGGGGGGGGGGGGTTAGTAAAAGTGCCACCTGCTGTTACCACTAACCTACAGACCCTGTATATAGAGTCCTCGCACCGTTTACCTTTTTCTTTCCCTCCCAGAGATAGATTTCCACATGGACTAAATATTTTGTAACAGAATTCACCCCTAACCAAATTCATCGCAGGAAGCTTTGAGATTTAATAGAATATTTTATCAATCCTAAAACAGAAATTCACTTACACTTGACATGAAAATAACAAAAGTCATCTTTAGAA
>JAMYXO010001995.1:10000-15000 GCA_033310375.1 Conus canariensis
AGTACCATCAACAACCATTGACTCTGACTCAACGAGTTTGAGGCAGGAGGAGGTTCCAACGGGCATGACTTCAGTCTTTTCACAATTTAATTTAAGCTTATTACTTGTCATCCATTCCTGCACACTGCTGATACACCGAGACACCCCAGATTGAACAGAAACAAACTCATCAGGTGTGCCACTCTTAGAAAGCTCAGTGTCATCAGCATACTTGTGAAAATCACAATCATGGTCCGAGATAACATCTGACAAGGGCTGTGAGTACAATGTAAACAACACTGGGCCCAATACTGACCCCTGTGGTACTCCATACAAAAGAGGTGACAAAGTAGACCTTACACCACCCACAACCACCGCCTGCGACCTATCTCTGATGTACGATTCGAACCACTGGAGAACTATCCCATCAACACCAAAAGTGACCCTAAGCCTTTCAAGTAAAGTAGTGTGATCTAGCGTATCAAAGGCAGCACTCAGATCAAGCAAGGCTACGAGAGAAACAAGTTTACTGTCGGATTTGCACAGTAAACAGTCCAGTACGCTCAATACAGCAGTCTCAGTGCTATGATTCTTCCTATAAGCAGACTGACAGGCTTCAAGAAGACCATGGTCTGAAAGATGAGTCTGAAGCTGCTTCAGCACAACTCTTTCAAGGATTTTTGAGAGGAATGGGAGGTTGGACACCGGTCTATAGTTCTTTAACTTATTAAGGTCCAGTCCTGGCTTTTTCAAGAGAGGGGTAACCATTGCCTGCTTAAACTGAGGAGGCACTATGCCTGACAAGAGAGATTTGTTTACAATGTTTGTAATCACGGGAATCAAATGAGAGGCACACCGTTTAAGGAGGGAAGTAGGGATGGGGTCAAGGACACAACTTTTGCTGGAGGATTCACTTATGAGATCCCCGATCAGTTTTTCATCCACAGGATTAAAAGTACAAAAAGGTGGTCCACAGTATTTATCGTAAAGAATTGGTTGGGAAGGATTTGCATCAAGATTGTCACGGATGGTTTTGATTTTATCAACAAAGAATTCACTAAATTGTTGAGAGATTTGAGAAGGAGGAATGTTCGTGGGCAAACTTAATTTCTTTTGTTTGCCAAGTAGTTCACTTGAAAGAGAAAACAACTGCCTTGATGAAGAACAAGAGTCAATTTTATCACGGTAGTATGACTCTGGCATCCTGGAGGCAGTCCCCTGCCTCACACCTGTTCGCTGCAAAGATCTGGCGGTGGATGGTCAATCGGCTCTTTCTCCAGCGTCTCTCGCTGCGCCGGCGTTGACGTCGAGCAGCTCTCACGTCCTCGGAGAGCCAAGGAGCTGAGGGACGGTCAGTAACACACCTAGTCACTGCAGGCGCGTGTCGGTCCAGGATTTCCTGAAGGCCATCGTTAAGCACTTCAACTAATTGTTCTGGGAAGAAAACGGCTCCCGCCAGTGCTGATCCAAAGACAGCTCCCGGCACTGCCTTTCCCCATTTCAGGCCCTTTTCAGGGCCACCCAGTATTCCACAGTGGGGTGGACATCTCGTTGCAAAGGTGTTACAGGGGACTTGCTTCAATGGCAGTGCCTCTGCACACACACACACACACACACACACACACACACGCGCGCGCGCGCGCGCGCGCGCCACACACACACATGTAAATTGCACACGCACACACGAACATAAACACGCACACAAACAAACGCTCGCTCTCTCACTCACACACACACATACACAGTCACACACAGGAGTGCATACCCACACAGGTACAGGCGCAAATATGAATATGTACACATGAAATCTCTCCCTGTCTCTGTCTCTCTCACTTTCTCTCTCTCTCTCTCTCTCTCTCTCTCTCTCTCTCTCTCTCCTCTCTCTCTCCCTCTCTCTCTCTCTCTCTCTCACACACACACACACACACACACACACACACACACACACACACACGTAAAGTGCAACACACACACACACATGAACAGACCAACGCTCGCTCTCTTGCTCTCTTTCTCTCTCTCTCTCTCTCTCGATTCCAACTGAGCGGTGGCAGACAGCTACTACTACCATGTCGTCCCCGTCCTCTGAATCTGAAGAAGTTGCTGTTACCGGTGTATCTGATCGGGAGGATACATCACCCTCGCCCCTCACTTTGACTGACATCCAGCGTATCCTCGACCAACAGACACAGGCTATCAACGAAAAATTGTCGTCACAGCTTGGCGCTCTGCGTGCTGACATGAACTCTGTGTTGTCGTCGGTGCAAGCCATTGCCTGTGACATTGTAGACTTGAAGGACCGCACCACCTGTCTGGAGAAAACCTGTGAGCAGCTGGCTGAGAAACAGGAGGATACGGCAGAGTCTGTCGAAGATCTGCAAGAAGATCTGACGGACCTACGGAAACGGTACGATGAAGAACTGGATAAGTTAGAAGCTTTTTTCGGACTTGTTGAAACTCCTGGTGAAACTTTTGAGTCATGTGCCACCAAAGTGGTGGAATCTTTGAAGGATACTGTGCCAGGAAAAACATGGTCGGTGAATGACATTGTGCGCGCTCACAGAGTGGGTCAGAAACCAAACTTTGCGTCAATGGCTGCCAACCGTAATCCTAACCCCAAACCCCGCCCAATGATTGTCAAATTCTTGCGTTGGCAAGATAAGATGGACGTCTTGACGAAGGGACGTATGGTGCTAAAGCAAAAGGGAATTCAGGTTGCAGGCGACTTGACAGCGCGACAGTCGGAGCAGATTAGAAAGCAACGCGAGAAAGGACTACATGCTTATTACAAGGGCAACAAGCTGGTGGTCGCGGGCCCTCTGCAGCAACGTTCCGGCAACGGCAGCACCGACAACTCGCGCCACCACAACGGGGCCTCCAGTCATCCAAGAGGGGGGTCAGTCAGTAATCGTAACCTCGGAAGCAGGTCACCTGTCCGTGGCAACAGTGCGACCACTAGTGGGCCGTCCTCGAGCACCAACACGCGTCACCCCGACCCCCAAAACGAAGGCGCCCACCCAGCTCCCCCAACGACGCAGCTTCAGCAAAACCGAACCAGGCATGATGTGTCGGCCAAGCCCAGGGTTTGAACACAGTCCAACATACTGTAAGCCCTTCACTTTCTTTCTTGTCCTGGAACATTGACGGCTTTTGGAACAAATTTTCCGACCCGGATTTCTTAAATTACGTTAGTAAGTTTGACTTTGTGTGTTTATTTGAAACTTTTCTCAACAGTTCGTTTTCCCCTCCAGACTGCTGGTCAGCTTTTTCATGTTTTTCCTCTCCTGCTGTGAAACTTTCTCGTCGAGGTAGGAGCAGTGGTGGTATTATCACTTTGATACGTAAAGAATATGAAAAATTTGTATCGCGTGTTGATGTTTCATACGACCACGTTCTTGTTCTAAAATTAGATAAATCACTCCTTGGAACTGTCAGTGACGTTTTTCTTGTAGCTTGCTACGTACCCCCCATCGATTCTCCGTTCTATAATTATGTGCAACATAAATGTCACTTGTTTGAAATAGAACAGTGCCTTGCAGATGTTCTTGAACAATTTGGTGATGCCCTTTTTCTACTGTGCGGAGATTTTAACAGCAGAACAGCTAACCTTCAACCCAATTCTGATGTATTCCATTCTGAGCTGGAAAACACGTTGAATGACAACACTGCATTATTTGTTGATAACCGTCAGACAGAAGACTTGGTTCTTAATGCCTTTGGTAGACATCTTCTAGATCTGTGTGCCTGCTATGAACTTTTGATTTTAAACGGCTTCTGTTACCCTGATGCATCAAAGCAATTTACGTTTGTTTCTCCTAGTGGCGCAAGTGTAAATGATTACTTTATTGCTTCTCCGGACTTTGCTTCTTTATGTACAAATTTCGTTGTAGAAGAGAGAGTGGAATCAGTACATATGCCCCTTGTGCTTTCAGTAAATCGTTTGCTTACAGAAAATGATGCAGATATCTTATGTGACAGCTCCCATTGTTCTGTTGATAAGATAGTATGGAACCCTGATGAAGTACATAGACTCAATGAATCCTGTTTTTCTCCTGCGTTTTCTGACCATATAGCAGAAGCCACTGCTCAGATTGAACGATCAATCGATGATGCTTTGGACACTTTTACGTGTGCTATTAAAAATGCAGCAATGTGTATGACTAAGAGGATTTGTCCCAATAACCCTAAAGGTGTTGTCCCCACTTCTAAACAAAGTAAGCCTTGGTTCGACAAAGATTGTCGCCTGTTAAAGAAGAACGCAAGAAAAGCGTTAAGAATCTTTAATAGAAACAAGAAACTAGAACACAGATCATCATACGTACAGGAAAGGAAAAAGTATAAAACTACTCTTACAACTAAGGAAAAAGAATTCAAAAAGGAAGCTGTAGATAGACTTGTCAACAATCGACATAATTCGCAGGCATTCTGGAAAGAAATAAAGAAATGGAAACGTAAAACCAGACTAAAAAATAACATACCAAAAGAAGACTGGTTTCGTCACTTTTCTAATCTCTTAAATGACAATGCTGAACAACACGTTCACGATATTTTTGAGCCAGAGGGTAACGAAGCTGACAACTTGTTTGATCGCCTAAATATTGATATATCAGAATTAGAGGTAAAAGAAGCTATAAAACATTCAAAATCAGGAAAAGCAGCCGGACCTGATGGGTTAATAAATGAAGTTTTAAAAGTCTCACAGGATGCGATTGTCCCTTTTTTGACAAAGTATTTTAATGCATTGTTTTCCAAGGGTACGTATCCCAGTGAATGGTCTAAAGCTATCATATTTCCACTCCATAAAAAAGGAGACATTAACAATCCCGATAATTATCGTGGTATTGCTCTTTTGTCTTGCCTCAGCAAACTGTATACTTATATATTGAATAAGAGGTTGTCAGAATGGTCGAATACATACAATATTATATCTGAAACACAGGCTGGTTTCCGCAAAGATTATTCTACAATCGATCATATTTTCACATTAAATGCCTTAGTTCAGAAATATCTCGCTCTGAACA
>JAMYXO010001995.1:20000-26123 GCA_033310375.1 Conus canariensis
TTGTTGTTGTTGTTGTTTTGTTTTGTTTTTTGGTATTTTGTTTGTTTGTTTTTGGAAAGGATGGTGCGTATGTGTGTTTATTTTGTTTTGTTTTTTGTGTGTGTGCGTGTGTGTGTGTGTGTCCATCTTGTTTTGTTTTGTTTTGTTTTGTTTTGTTTTGTTTTTGTGTGTGTGTGTGTGTGTGTGTGTGTGTGTGTGTGTGTGTGTGTGTGTGTGTGTGTGTGTGTGTGTGTGTGCCGCCCCTACACCCCACCCCCCTTGACCCTATCCCACACACGCACGCACAGTTAAAGAACATCGACATGTGAGAGAGGGCATGTTTGCATGTCACTGTTCAATCAAGATTTTCTGACTGGCGGCAGCCCCTTGTGCTGGTTGTTGTTGCTGTTGTTGTTGTTGCTGTAGTTTGATCTAGAGGAAATCTTTGGTTCCTTTAAGCATTGTGTGTATCAGCAGTTTTGCGAAACCACTACACGAATGTGTCCGTAGTCCGAAGATCCTCCCCCGCCCCCCCACTCCCACCCCACACACCCCAGGCCCCCCACCCCCACCCCCTCCCACCCCAAATCGGAACAAATGCTGAACCTTGAGATTGACGTTGTCCTGGGCATTGGTGGGGTTGTGAACAGTGGTGTACCGACCTAGGGCCAATCATTTCTCTGCTGTGACGTGCTTTTGCTACGATTGAGTAGAAAAAAAGGAAAAAACAAACAAAAAAAGAGAACAGAAATCTTCAAGGAAACGTATAAGCAATGACATAAGAAAACATATACTTAAACGGACGAATAGGTGTTTAAAGGTGTGTGTGTGTGTGTGTGTGTGTGTGTGTGTGTGTGTGTGTGTGTGTGTGTGTGTGTGTGTGTGTGTGTGTGTGTGTGTGTGTGTGTGTGTGTGTGTGTTTGTGAGTGTATGTGTGCGTGTATTTCGTTGTGAGTGTAGCTTTTACACAAACCCTATGTCAGAACTTTGCAACGAGATGTGCACCTCACTGTGAACTTTGGGGTGGCCCTGAAAAGGGCCTGATGTAAAAGAAATCAGGAGCGTTCCAGTCTCTCCCCAGCTTTGACTTGGTGAGTGCGATCGTGATTCCTAACGATCGCCTTTGCCAAAGCCAGTATCTCTGGGGACAGACTGCACACAGCCTGGGGCGCCTCCTGCAGATCCATGAGGTACGCATGTGTGTCTGTGTTGTGCACGTGCGCGTGCGCGCCCACGTGCGTGTGTATGTGTGTGTGTGTGTGTGTGTGTGTGTGTGTGTGTGTGTGTGTGTGTGTGTGTGTGTGAACGTGTGTGTGTTTTTGAGGGGAGCAGAAAAGGAGAGGGTGATACAAGACTGATACCTAAAATACACACACACCCACCGACACACACACACGCGCGCGCACACACACACACACACATACATATACACAAACACTTTTTGCTTTTGCTTGGTGGATTGTGGGTTCGTCTTCTTCTGAACATCTTATTATCAATGAGAAACCAAAGAGAACGACTCAGCAGAAACGAGACTGTGGCCCTGAAAAGAGCCCGTTTGCTTAGTTGGGGGGGGGGGGGGGGGGGGGGGGGGGGGGGGGGGGGGCAGGGGCATCTTGTCACCGCCTAGGTCGCTCTCAGCAAGCCAGCGCGCGAGGACCTCACAGAGACTCAAAGTACAGTCTGATGGCACTGACATGCGCGAAATGAACGACCAATGGCGTTCACGCTGTGAGACAGCGAGCCTCCCAGCGACATCAGTCCATTATATAAGGGCCTGCAGTCGCCTGATTTCTCATTGCTCTGTCCACTGACGAGATGAAGCGTTCCTCACTATCGGCGCCACAACAGGACCTGGCAGCTAAGAGACCCAGGCTGGTGGATCCAGCGGCGGCTGAACTAACTGAGAGGCTGCTGCCGTATTCTCATGGATCTGCAGGAGGCGCCCCAGGCACACACACACACACACACACACACACACACACACACACACACACACAAACACACCTTTAAAACAACGTATTCATCCGTTTAGGTATATGTTTTCTTATGTCATTGCTTATACGTTTCGTTGAAGATTTCTGTTCTCGTTTTTGTTTGTTTGTTTGTTTGTTTTTTTTCCCTTTTTTCTACTCAATCGTAGCAAAAGCACGCTACAGCAGAGAAACGATTGGCCGCAGATCGGTACAGCACTGTTCACCCCCCCCCCCCCCCACCCACCCACCAGTGCCCAGGACAACGTCAATCTCAAGTTTCAGTATTTGTTCCGATTTGGGGTGGGGAGGGTGGTGGGGGTGGGGTTCCTGGGGGATGTGTGGTGGGGGGGGATCTTCGGACTACGGACACATTCGTGTAGTGGGTTTCGCAAAACTGCTGATGCACATAATGCTTAAAGGGACGAAAGATTTCCTCTAGATCAAAACTACAGCAACAACAACAACAGCAACAACAACCAGCACAAGGGCTGCCGCCAGTCAGGAAATCTTGATTGAACAGTGACATGCAAACATGCCTTCTCTCACATGTCGACGTTCTTTAACTGTGCGTGCGTGTGTGGGATAGGGTCAAGGGGTGTGGGGGCGTAGGGGGGGGGGGCAAACACACACACACACACACACACACACACATACACACACACACACACACACACACACACACACACACACACACACACACACACACACACACAACACACACCACAAAACGAACACACACACACAAAACAAAACAAACGAACACACATACGCACCATCCCCCCCCCCCCCCAAACAACAAAAAAAAACAAAAAAAAACAACAACAACAACAAAACAAAATAAAACAACAACAACAACACAAACACGAAACACGCACAGGCACACGGACACGCACACACAGACAAAAAAAAAAAAAAAAAGAAAAAAAAAACAACGGGGGGAGAGAGAGAGAGAGAGAGAGAGAGAGAGAGAGAGAGAGAGAGACAGAGACAGAGAGACAGAGACAGAGAGACAGAGAGAGACAGAGACAGAGAGAGACAGAGAAAGGAAAACATGCTATTAGTACAGAAACATTTATTGTTTCCCCTTGACCAAATTAAAAAACAACAAAACCACTACAAGAGGCTGCCGCCAGTCAGAACAGAGACAATTCAACAACAACAACAACAACAACAACAACAACAACAATAGCATCAACGGGAAAACTGAATGCAACACCACATTTTCTTTCTTTTCTTTCTTCCTTCTTTCTTTTCTTTCTTTCCTTCTTTCTTTTCTTTCTTTTTTTTCCTTCAGCTCCAAGCGAATGCTGTTTCCGACATCCGATCGCCTAGCAGTAATGAATGACAAGACAGAGTAAACAGAACAAACAAGGAGACATCCGAAAAAAGATGAACAACATGTCTTTGAGGATGCTCAGGAAATTTGAAATAAAAAATGTTTGAGAGAGAGAGAGAGAGGAGAGAGAGGAGAAGAGAGAGAGAGAGAGAGAGAGAGAGAGAGCCTCTTCCCTATTCCCACATCCTCCACCCCCGACCCTGGGGTGAGACAATGCAACACTTCACACGTCCAGTTGACACTACTGAGTACAGTTGCTGGAGATGTACGGCAATACCACAAAGACTGGAGGAGAGAGAAGTGGGAGGTGAACAGAGGGGTGGAGGCGGTTGGGGGGGGGGGGGGGCTGCAGGGGATGATAGTAATGTCTTCTCTCTATTGTGTGTGGGTTACATCCCCTGCCAGCCCGACCACTTGTCCGTTGACACGATAACGTTTGTTTTTACCAGTTTGAAAGTCAATACCGCCGTTGACACTAATGAGCCGTTGTCCTTTCCTCGTGACCACTAAGCCCAGCCTCATGTCTCAGCTGTGTATAAAGCCAGCTCTCGCACAGAGGATTCACAGATCTTCTCACGCGCAGCAGAAGAATGATGGAGAGAGCTTCCAAGACAGGCGTCCAGGAAAAGACTTCAGGAAGGAGGTTGAAACGGTTTGAGAAGAAAGCGGCAGAAACGGCAGTGGCAAGAAGAAGCACTGCTGCTGTTGCTGTGGATACTGCAGCCTCCCACTCTCCTCCAGCGACCAGGACAGAGCCACATCTCCCTCACCTCCCCCTCTTCCTCCAATGCCCCAAGTGGACTGGGAGCCCGCCAACGCTTGAAGAGCTCGATGGCCAGATTCCAGAGGACCGAGAAAGAGAGAATGCGGTTCCTCAATGTCCCAGCCTTTAAACTGAGGCTGGCCATGGAGTGAAATCTGCCACCGGCGGGAGCACGTGCCCTCTTGCACAGAGTCAGGCTGGTGTGAGCTGGCCTCCAGCTTTTCATTTCCAGGCCCTTTTCAGGGCCACCCTACTTTTCCACAGTGAGCTGGCTCTGTCTCGTTGCTATTTTTAAATACTTATTTGCAGAAATGATCTACTCTTCTCCACACACATTCACACAAAAACACACATGAGCTGAACACTTGAGTAGTGGGGGAACATGTGCTGGTAACAATTATTCCATCATTATAGTAATAATTTGGCAAAAGGAGGGGTGGGGTGGATGTTTGAAGATGACGAAAATGGAATCATAAAGTTAAGAAAGTATGTTTTTAAATAGAAAAAAGCCATCACTAGCTGCATGAGGGAACCATCGTAATCCCTCTGGAAGGCAGATATTGCCTGCTCCTAGGCGTCACGTCCGCTATGTTAGACTCATCAGTGAGATAGTCTGTTGTGTCTGTGCTCTTGGCGTCAAATAAATACACACCACAGTCCATAATTCTGTTTGTTCTCACTACCAAGGGTTTTTAAAAAGAATCCAACAGCACCCCCAAAGCAGCCCCGAAGGGGGGGAGGAAAAAGAAACAAAACGAAAGTGGGGGAGAAAGGAAAAAAAATCTGAAAAAAAATAAAAACAATTTTTGCAAACATTTTAAAACTAGGGAACAATCTTTGAGCCTGTCTTGGGGGTTTCCCTTCAAAGGGTTAAGGGAGATCAAAAAATTTGGGAAAATCTGGTATTTACTCTGCGTTAAATAAACCAACCCTTGTCAGGGGGTAAGAACTTGGCAGAACAAACCCCTTTTCTTGGTTTCTCCTAAGGGGAAAGTGCAATCTCCCACTAATTTACCAAACAATTTTAATTCGGAAAAACAACCCCACAGACCCACAGACACACAAGACAAAAACACACACACACCAACACACACACGCACGAACAACCCCCACAACACACACACACACACACACACACAACACACCAACACCCACACACCCAAAGCAAAGAACACAAAACACACACACACACACAAACACCACACACACACACACACGCAACACACCCACAACACACATACACAACACAAAAACCCCACACACACCAAAAACACACACCACACAACACACAAACACACACACACACAAAAAACACACATTAACGCGTTAAAACCCAAAAGCAGGCCGGGACTTAAACAACATAAAAAACACACACACAAACGCGCGCGCGCGGTTTTCGTTTTCACACTCCCCACAAGGGGGGCGTACGCACCCTGCCACAAACACACACACCAAAACACACACCCCACACACACACACCACACACACACACACACACACACCAACACACACAAACACACACACAAACACACACACACCAAACCCACACACCGCTATTTCTTTAAATCATAGCAAGTGTTAAACTGGGGCATTTTTCATTGGGCATTAATGGAGACTGTCCAAATCAAGTCTGTCTTGTCAATTTTCCCTGGTGTGTTTTGGTGTGTGTTTGGTGTGCGCGGGGTGCCTTTTGCGTGTCGTGTGCGTGGTTTGTGTTTGTGTTTTGGGGTTTGTGTTTGTGTGCCCTGCGTGCGGAATGCGGCGTGCGTGCCCTGGTGGTGCGTGCGTGCGGTTTCGTGCGTGTGTGTGTGTTTTGTGTGTGTGTGTGTGTTTGTGTTTTTTTTTTGGGGTGTGTTTTGTGGTTTTGTTTTGTTGGTTTTGTGTTTTGGGGTTTGTGTTTTGTTTGTGTTTGTGCGTCGGGTGCCGGGGGCGTGCGGGGTGCGTCGGGTGCGTTGTGTGTGATTGTGTTGGTGTGTGGGGTGTTTTGTGGGGTGTGTGTGTTTGTGTGTGTTAAAAAAAGCAGGACAGATATAAATTTAAAAAATTTTTTTATATAAAAAAGACCCAAAGTA
>JAMYXO010001996.1:0-26106 GCA_033310375.1 Conus canariensis
TGAAATCTGCTCGCAATGGGTTCCGACAAACGGCCCTAGTCTAGCAGACGACGCTCGCCTTGAAGTATTGATTTTTCTCAAGGTCTCGTCCTAGTTTTCCATAGTCTCGTTTCGCGTGAAGACGCGATATTTACATCCGCCATTTTCCCGTTGGTGCTCAAGGCAATCGACATGCCAGGAAAGTGTGCATTTCAGGATCCTTGGGTCAAGGTAAGCAGTACTGGTTGCTAAGGATCCCCAAAACTACATTATGTTCTATGTTTGGTGTGCCAAAGATCGCCTCATTTGCCATCTATGGGCTCAAAAACCACACACTCATGCTGACTATGGCCACAAAAAGCGCATGGCTTAGTATCTTAAATACACACGCGTTCGTGTTCCTGTCTTTTCAAGCGGACGGCTGTTCCCCGTTTTGAGAACCCTCATACCTCGGGAGTGTGGGACGCACAGTGTGGGACGCTCTGTTGGCCCGTCTCCACATCAACAGCCTGAAGTGGAAGCGGGCAGGCTTGCCCTCCCCCGCTTCCGACCCCAGGTCTCGCACCGACTTGTTCTCCTGCCCACGGACAACACTTCGGTGCCTTGTTATGTCAACAAAAGGGGGGGGGGGGGCGAAGGGGGCTCACTCCCTCAGCCTCTCCCTCCGAATAGAGGCCCTCCTCCACTGTTGCCGTGCGGGGATTCACCCTCTGCGCGACACACATAGCGGGGCCCCTCCTTCTCACTGAAGGGACCTTCAGCAGGCTGGCCCTCGGCCCAGTGGGGAACAGTGTTCAGGCCCAGGGTCGCTCACCCTCCCTGGTCTGGCCTCATAACATACGCCTTCCCTCCATTCCCAATCCCCCACAGGGTGAGCCCTTTTCCAAGGGGAGAGATGGCCTCCTGGGCTCAACTCTGTTCCTCCATCTGGCCTTCCTCTTTTCAGATAGGTAGTTCCTATCTCTCCTATCTTCTTTGTTACACTCTCGGCTGGCTCCATTCGGGGCTACTGGGAACCCCGTGCCCCAGGCGCTCCTCCCAGTCCTCTCTAGATCCTTCCTAGATGGGCAGATCGGCCTACGCCCAGGCATATAAGGATCTCCCCGTCTTATCTCCCCGGGCCCATGAGGGCAGGGCGCTGGCCACTTCCACAGCGACCCAGCGCTCTGTCCTCTTGCACCACATCCTGGAGGCAGCCTACTGGCATCTGGAAAATCCCTTCATAAGCCTTAATTTAGGGATGTCTGCATGACCAGGGCTGATAGTTCTAGGGACTTTTTTTTGCGGCTAACGCAGCCACATCTATTCCTCTGCTAACCACAAGAACCATTAGGGCACTAAGCCCTCCTCCGATTCCTTTGAATTCTGCTATGGTCTGACATGGTAAAGTATATGACGCCAAAATGGGGAGTTTGTATTATACTCCCTGTTTGGCTAGTATATTTACCATGTCAGACTCTAATGCCGTCCCTACCTTCCCCGCTAGCGCTATGGTTCTCAGGGTTACCTTGTGCATAGGCCTCGTTGAATGAGGAACAGGAAGTTTACACTGGCTTCTTCCCTGGCGGAAGTAGTGTGGGCGTCACGTGATGTCTTATTACGGCATTAGCCACAAAAAATCTCGGCCTGGCAGAGCTGACTAACTGCCGTGGAATGCTATGGTCTGACATGGTAAGTATACTAGCGAAACAGGGAGTAGAATACAAACTCCCCATTTCAGATTTACCTGTTCTGGTCAAACGTGTCCCCAAAATTTGGGACCGAACAAAATATGGTCCGTCACAACACTCCCCCTCCTCAAAAAAAAAAAAAAAAAAAAATGAATGACCGAATTTTTTTTTTGTTTTTTTTTGAGAAGACGTAAACAAACAGCAGAATGCAACAATCCAAAAATCACACATCGTCGGCATCAGAAAACTGCAGTACAGACAAGGAAAATAATTTCTTAAGGGATCAACTGATTCGCATATGAATTTGAGAGAAGATCAGCGAAAACGTTTGACGAACCTGGAATTGGCTGGACTTCAAACGAGAACTCCTGCAACGACAACGCCCATTGCATAATTCTGGAGTTCTTGAAGTTTTTCGCTTGGAGTTTCGTCTGCAGAATAAACCTGACTCCCCAAAGGAATCTAACAAACTTCTGTACAGCCCAGACAATGGCTAAGTAATCCTGTTGAATCGTACTGTATGCTTTGTCACGATCCAGCAACTTTCGACTAGTGAACACGACTGGGTGAAGAACATCATAACTCTCCTGAAGCAACACAACACCCGAACCAACAGAACTAGCATCAGTTCTGAGAACAAGAGGATAACCACCCAACCTAGGTAACAACAACACAGGTGCAGACGACAAGATTCCCTGAATCTTCTTCAAATCTTCAACACACTCAGGAGTCCAAGAAATAGACCTTCCAGCACGACCAGCATCTTTGATCAAATCAGACAGTGGAGCACTCAAAGTAGCAAACCCAGGAACATAATTATATTCTGTAAAACCTGACCAACCCCAACAAAGACCTCACCTGCTTCCTGATGGTAGGAGTGGATATCTTCAAAATCGTATCAACCTTCTTCAGTTCAGGACGCATAGTACCACCTCCAACAACATGACCAAGAAATTCAAGTGAACGAAAGCCTGCCTCGATCGAGGGACAAGCTGTGAGGTAGAAAGACCTCAGATAAGAGCACACCCTCCACATGCCTAAGGTGAGCATCCCATGTCATACTGTACACAAGAATATCATCAAAGAAGTTGATAGCAGAAAACTGATCTAAAGCCAGCACACGCATCATACGTGCAAACACTGCAGGAGCCGACACAAGTCCAAAAGGCATCCTGACAAACTGGAATAGAACCATGTGTGTTGTAAAAGCCGTCTTCGGACGATCCTCAGGCTAACCCACGATCTGCCAGTACCCTTGTGCAAGATCTATCTTTGTGAAAAGCTGAGCATCAGCTAACCTTGCAAAAAGACTCTTAACGCCAGGAATAGGTTCAGCATCAAAGACGGTAATCTTATAAAAAGACCTGAAATCAATGCAGAAACGACACGTACCATCTTTCATCCTGATCCACACAAGTGGAGATGCATACGGACTATTTGATGGCTCAATGATACCAAGATTTAGTATGATACCAATCTCTCTCTCTCAACAACCTCTTTCGCAGGAAAGGGGATGTCGTAACACTTCTTTCTAACATGGACATCTGTTGTAAGTGGGATCTCTAAGAATACATCACCTGAGAAAGAACCTGGTTTAGGAGTCAAAATGTCCTGAAAATCATCAACTCCCTGGAACTGCTATCAGACAAAGCACAATCAAACTGTACTGAACGGACATCCTCATCTGGCAAGAAGACGCCATCGGAACAGTTAAAGTGGGAATGGGTAGAGCCTCGTCACAGTCCTGGACAACATCAACTATAAAAACCACTTCACGAACAGTACAAACAGACTCCGGAAAGGGATCCACAGAAAGACCAACTCCTGGAGAAACTCAAGAGAAACCTGTTCCTGCTCAGAAATCAAAGGTGCTATCTTTGACCAAGGCACTGAAGTACCCTGTGAAAGAACAACTGTCAGTACAAATTCAGAAGTAGATACAGCAGCACTATGAATATACTGTTTGAGCATGTTCACATGAAAGATCTTTTTCCTTGCCCTTGACAAGAACTTTGTAATCTGGATGCAGTACTTTGATCACTGGGAACGGTCCTGACCAACTGGCTAACAACTTGTTAGAGTCAGTCGGTAACAGAACAAATACTTCATCATCAACTTGGAAACGACGTTCCCTGGCCTTCTTTTCAAAGTACTTTTTACCCTTGAAAGCAGGATCAGCAGATTCTCCATGGCTAACTTACATCAGTCAGCAATGACATTCTGGAGTTCGAACAAGTACGAATAAAGAGGTTTGGTCTCAACATCCTGAGCATCTGACTGAGTCCACGACTCCTGTAGTAAAGCAATAGGACCACGAACCTGCCGACCAAATAACCACTGAAAGGGAGAGAAACCTGTACTCTCAGAAGGCAATTCCCTACAAGCAAACAACAGTGCAGGCACATATCGATGCCACGCCTTTGGGTGAGTACGGACAATCTGTTTCAACATGGACTTCAAAATCCCATGAAATCTCTCAAGATAACCATTTGCCAGCGGATGATACGGCGATGTACGTATGCCCTTTGCACCACACAAAGCATGAAACTGCTTCATGAGATCAGAGTTGAACTGTGTACCCTGATCGGACAGAATCTCCTTGGGGAAACCCAAACAAGAAACGATTCCCAATAATGCTTCTGCCACAGCAACAGAGGAGATATCCTCCAACGGAATAGCTTCCAGAAAGCGAGTAGATGTAACGATGACCTTGCTCTGAAGGAAGATAGTGGACCAACAAGATCAACAGCCACACGATCAAATGGAGTACTGATCAGTGGGACAGAAGCAAGGGGTACCGGACAATCTCTGCCCTGCTGACACACATCACAGGAAGCAACATACTTAGCTACGTCAACAGTTACTCCAGGCCAAAACAACTTCTTAAGAATTCTAGACAGAGTACGTCGAGAGCCACAATGACCTGACATCATCAGATCATGCGCCACAGCCAACACTGTAGGTCGAAGTTCAACAGGAACAACAACCTGATCAAAAGAGATATCATTTTTGACCAAACGCCTCTACAGAACACCATCAGACAAGTAGTGTAAAAGGTAGTTGTACCTAACCTCTTCACCTCACCAGAAGACACTGACTGGAAGCAAGACTTCAATAACTCATCATCCTTCTGTTTCTGAACAAGATCAAAAAGGGAAATGTTCAGATCTTCAGGGATCTGACGCAAAGGCTTTTTGTCCAGAACATGCTTAGCTCTAGCCCTTGTAACGGCAGCTAAAGACAAAGGTTCGCCAGACACATCACTCAACTCACCGCTTAACAGAAATTCCAGGAACATTACCCACAATGAGATCTGCGACAGGGCTATCCAAGACACAACAAGTCAAATCGCCCACGAAGGACAACTGACTGAAACTGTAGCCAGTGGAAACTCATCCACATGACCACCAAAAGAAACACACTTCACTGTGGTTCCTAACATCTGACTGTCAGAAACTAACCGTTTGCGAACACCACAAATGGTAGCACCAGTATCACGCAGAACAGAACTCAATGTGCCATTCACAGAACCAGACTCCAAATGTAACTTGCCTGTGAACTCGCCAGCAGAGACAAGCAAAAGGAGTGTCAAGAACAGAACAAGCAGCACTGGAATGTTTACAGTCAGCTGAGTTCTCGACAACAGTAGAGTTACCAACTACAAAAGGACACCTATCTGGGTGGCTAAGGTTACAAATTCTACCAGACTTCCATGGAGACTTAGCAGCTATATTTCCTGTCTTCATGCACAGAAAACATACAACACTGGCAGACTGATCAAAAGCACTTCCTGGGAAATTCTTACCACCAGAACTATGACGGGCACTACGACCACGGTAACGGTTACCACCAAAGTTATTTCCACGACCAGCTGAAGAACTCGGATTCTGACCAATACTCTGAAAAGTAGAGTACCTGTGTCCTCTATCAAACTGACCACGGTAGGGAGTTCTATCAGACCGCCCAGAAGTTCCATAAGCAACAAAAGCAAAAATGTTTATATCAGCTTTCCTAAGAAAAAAAAGCACCCTAGTGGGATGAGCACGTTTTACGACACAGCAGACGTGATCATATCATTAAACGTTTTCTCATCCTTTTCGCATAGAAAAGTAGTCAAGTCCTTAGAGATACACTCCAAAAACTGTTCTTGCAAGATAAGATCCACCAGACCTTCAAAAGACTTTTCAGTCTTTGATAAAGAAACCCACCGGTCAAACAAACAGTTACGCTCAACTGCAAAGGTTTCGAAAGATTCGTCTGAGCTTGGCTTAGCCTCATGAAAACGCTTACGAAAACCATCTGGAGTACATTGAAATTTTTTTGTTTCAGCAAGGTCTCTTTCAGAAGATCGTATGACACAACATTATTTTCTGTGAGACTGTGATAGAGAGTTAAAGCGGAACCATCAAGCAAAGCAGACAGGTATGTAACCCGCAAACTCTCAGACCAATCTAATTTACGAGCATGGGTTTCAAAACGAAACAAGTAACTGTCTATATCATCTGTCCTTTCTTTAAAAGGGGGCAGCTGGAAGAAGGTAGGACGAGGGGCATTAGACCTGGACAAACCAGAACCCTGATTGTCATTGTCCTGCTGAGGAGTCACTTGAAACTCTATTCTTTTAGTTTCCGCTTGTATCTGTTCTCTTTTAGTTATCTCTTCTTCCTGTAACTGGAATTCTCTCTCATCCTGATTCTTTCCTCTCTTTCCATGTCTTGGGCTACACATTTATCAACATAGTCCAACAGAGCCTGTCTCTCCAAACCACATACCTTACCCCACTGTAAATATTAGTAAAAAAAAACCCTTGTCCTTGTCCATAGAAGACACACCAGGACTCACTTCTTTAGCATTCTATGCCATAATGATATATTGGCCAGTTCAACCGGACAAAAACACTAGTGGACCATACACAAACAATTGCTATCGAAAGCCTAAAGGTTTCAAACTTCTGTTCAATATATATATATATATATATATATATATATAGGTTGTTATAACTGCTGTTAAAAAATGTGTCGTTTGCTCCAACCATCTTTTAGAAACTAAACATTTTTCCAGCTCCAGAACTAAGGAGATGTTTACCATCAGGGAGAGATTGGATTGTGAGAGCAAACATGTAGAGAACTAGTAAACAGGCATTCTGGCTCACCCACCTCCGCCAGCTCCAACCGGCTGAAGCCGGTTTCGCTGTTGCTCCGGCGGGTTACCCAGAATGCCTGTTTACTAGTTCTCTAATAGTAAACACTTTACAAACATACATAATGTGTAGGATTATCTGTTTTTAACACTAATTTAGAAAACTTTTGAGACTTAAGTTTTTGCTTAATCCTTCGTTTTTCTTGATCGTCTTCAATAACATCATTTTCACGCATACATTCATCAAACATCAAACATACATAATGTGTAGGATTATCTGTTTTATAGTTCTCTGTCACTGGACCGTTAAGAAGTAAACAAACAAAACAATGGGGACTTGGTTAACCATGCCTTTATTCTTAGGAGGGCTATTTGTCAACCAAGTTGGGATTTCATTCTATTGTGAGGAATGACTGGCTATTGAAAGCTATCTGAATAGGGAGTGTCTGAAAGGGGTGGGATGTGTGTTCACACAAGCGTAGAATCGTGGCACGTTGTTGAAGATTATTCTAAGCAGCCACCAAGTGCACTTATTAAAAGCTTGATTCAACAAACAAGACAATTGTATAAAGTACACCCGGCGGCCGCCTGAATAGGCAGCCTTTAGAAGTTGTTTGACGGGTTGGAAGAAACATCAACAGCAGGCAATACAAAGACCTGGCGCTCCAGGCTGGAGCGCTCTGCTCAACCGTGACTGACTTCTCACAACTGAGTGTTTTCTACCTGAGAGGATTGTGTTTGGATTTGTAGTGGTTCTTGCATGGGAGAAGTCCAATATTTTCTGATCTCCTCATTACTTTCAAACATTGTCTTCAAATCTTTTCTCAGAGAGTAGATTTCAATGAAAGACAGACCAACTGTAGAAAACCTGCTACAGTATGGTTTCAGCAAACGAGCAATCTCTCTCAGTTTGCGTGAATAAGCAACTTGTGATTCAAGAAGTTCTCTCTCTAATTCTGAAGAAATGCTATCTTGAGACATGAGTTAAAACAAAATCAACCAACAAACTCACACACGTCTGCACTGCACAACCCTCCAATCTGAAATGACAAGAGCGGTGGTGACAGGTTACTACAACAAACGAGTGCTGGGCGGATATGACGTCACTGTTACTAATCAGCTGATTCTATCTAGTCTTGTGATTGGGGAAGGTAAGAAACATGTTTTGATATGTTTTATGAAAGGCGGGTCCTTCCCCTTTCAGACTCTGTCACTGCCTATAGAAATCTCCGCTATTGACACAACGTTCTGCTTTAATGGGTACTGCTCCTAAATAGAATTTTTTTTTAAAGCTTCTATTGAGGGGGTGCATTTTTTTACTACCTCTTGTAGGGGGGTACTGGGAGGTGTATTTTTTTTAGGGGGGGGAATTTAGCCGTCTAAATTTATACAGCGGCCCGACGCCCTTACATCCGTTATGTGTAACTCGACACGAACCCGGAAACAGTGCGACGCTTCGACTCGGCAATTATGCAGTTGAGTAAGCCGTGGCTAGACATGTCTGACCTAGATACTACATAAAGGCAGAAGAGGAGTTGTCTCCCCGGAACAATTAATTGTGAAAAAAAATCGTCATTAAGTCGTTCTAGGTTCTTATTCAAGTCGGCATCACGTTCTTATTTAAGTTCTTATTTAAGTTCTTAACAAGTTTTTATTCAAGTTCTTAACAAGTCAACATCAAGTTTTTAACAAGTCATCATCAAGTTCTTAACAAGTTCTTATTCAAGTACTTATTCAAGTACTTATTCAAGTTCTTAACAAGTCGTCATCAAGTCGTCATTAAGTTCTTATCAAGTCGTCATCAAGTTCTTATTAAGTTCTTATTTAAGTTTTTATCAAGTTGTCATCAAGTCGTTATCAAGTTCTTATTCAAGTCACTTATAATTATTTATTAAGTTCTTGAAATATTACTGCATATCAAATGGATCAAAATGAGATTTTGTTGTTGGCAGTTCTGGCATGCTTTTTTGTTCGGCTTCTGTATTTAGTGGCTGAGATTTTTTGGACTGCTTCGGTTTTTGCTGGCGTTGTGTATATGTTTTATAAACGTAATAACCACCCCCACCAACAGCAATGACGCCAAAAATGCTAACTCTTTTAATCCAAATAATCCATGACGACCTTGGCGTCGTAGGTCTTGAATCAACTTGTGTATTTACAGCTGGCTGTGGCAACACTGTTGGCGTTGGCGGTGTTATGTTTTCATTATGAGTTATATTCTGTGATTGTAACATTAATTTTGTTCGTTTGTTCCACTCTGCTAATTTTTTTCCTGCTGCAACGCGCCCAGGATGAGGAGGCTTTTTACTGGTCACTTTCTCCATCAATGTTTTCTGCTGATTTTCTGGCTCGGTCATTTTGAAGGGAAACAAAATCTATATGATTAAAAGTAATTAATCCCATGATTAATGGCGATAACAATGTTCCAAATCTGTAATACAGATCACATCCTAGAGACTCTAATGACTTTGTTAAAACTGGATCCTGCGTTAAATCATACATAAAATCTTGTTCAGAATCAATGGGAGCAAATCTACTAACTAGTTTAGTGTACAAACTAAGAGCCGTTTGCCCAACGCTTTTTACCATTCTTGACCCCAGTTGCGCTTCATACCTATTGTGATACTTTACAATGTCTTGTGGCGACATCTGTTGTATCTGTTCTATGCTGAATTCATTTCCAAGGTACTGTTTTGTTTTTCCACACGCCGCCAAAGAATACAGCCTTTCCTTTTTAGGCATAATAGCTTGGTCATCAACTTGATCATTTGTAATCATAAGTTCAGGAACGTTTAGTAGATCATCGCAGTTCATGTTTTATTAATAAATAAATATTATTTTATTTTTTAAAAATGAGCACCGAAAAAACTATTACTAACCTCGTATACCATTCTGCTGTTATTGGAGGCCTAAGTGTAGGATACACAATGCTTGGTAAAAGCCTGTTAAAAATAAAACCAGCAGATCTTGGCAAACTAGGCTTTGAAGACTCAGCAAAGCTGATTGCTGTTATTACAGCTTCATTTGCTACGAAAGATTTTCTAGTTAAGCAAGGAATAATTCCAGACAGTATTAATATGTAAAATTAAAAAATACATTTATAAAAATGGCTTCACTCGTGATGATGATAGGCGGCGCTGTGGTGAATGCGCTTGCTTTTAGCGGAAGTAATTACGCGTTTAGTAAACTACGGGATGACGGCGAGAGGAAAAGACATAACAAAGCTATGGAGCAACTAGCCGCAGCACAAGCTGCGTATGAAAAGCAGAGAATTGAGCAGTTAGATTTTATTAACGATGAACTGAAAAAACAGGGGCATGCAGCTTACACATTTAAAGATGTTGATCAAGCAATAAAAGAATATTATCTTGTAACAGGCAAGCCAATCGAGACATTGCCCCCCCCAAAATTTAGCGATTACTATCAACCATCAGAAAAACAAAAGATGCAAGAAATATTGTTTATTGCTTTTGGCATGACCGTTGTGTATTTTGTTGCGCATAATATTGGCTGAATAAAAAATGAACAAGATCTATTATTCGCCAAAAGGATATTGGAAGGGAATAACAGCAATTAAAAAGCTAAGCCAAGCAGCTGGAGTCAGTGAACAAACAGCAAAAGAATGGTTATCTAAACAAGCGATTTGGCAAATTTATTTACCTGCGCCTAAACAAATACAAAGACCACACTTTGTGAATATAACTCCAAACGACACCCATCAAATGGATCTTTTATATTTACCCCATGATACGATTAGACGAAAAAGATTTAAGTACGCACTTACAGTCATTGATATAGCTTCAAGATACAAAGATGCTGAACCATTAACACAAAAGAGTGCTTCTGCTGTTGCTGTCGCTATACAGCTGATATACCAACGAGGCCCGTTAACTTATCCTCGCATGATTCAAGTCGATGATGGGAAAGAATTTAAAGGACAAGTGAATCAATTATTGTTAAAACATAGAGTTACCATTAAAAGAGGCATTCCGGGTGTTCACAGATCACAGGGTTTGGTTGAAAACTTTAACAAACAGTTATCTGAAAGGCTTTTCTCCTACCAGTATCACAGAGAGCTGATTGACAATTCTCGCAACACAGAATGGGTTAGAAGGCTGCCCTCAGTTCTACGTGCAATGAATAATGAAGAATTTAAAGGTCTAAAACCAGTACAAGCAATCAGAAAACAAACAATAAATGTTGTTGAAGGAGAGTCTTCATCAAGCAAACTATTGCCATTTGGTTTAAAAGTGAGATACCTTTATTCGCCGGGAGAAGCGGAAGGGGACACTCGCATCAGGGCAACAGATCCAGTTTGGAGTGTTGATCCATATGAGATTAAAAAATTGTGAAAATGAATCCGCCCGTGTATTATTTACGAGAAACTGACACAACAAAACGACCTGCCCCTCAAAGATCTTTTGTGAAAGAAGAACTGCAGATAATCCCTCCAGACACAGTTCCAGTCGCTTAATTATTTTTTAATTTCAATTAAAATGGCGGCAAGAATGGAAAAGGAAGAATCCTTACGTAAAATGGCACTGGAAGCAAGAATGGTGAAGGAAGAGTCCTTAGAAATAATACGAGAAATATTTGATTGTAATCTTGCTATTAGACTAGCATTTAAGACGATTGATCATGTCATGCCAGACAAAACCTCAAATTTTGATTGGGAGCAAGAATATATTAAAAAGATAAAAAAAATTCGAGCGCATTTAGCAGTAATGGATAATAATTTGGTTGAATTGGTTGATGATATAGTTAAGCTTAAAGAACTATTTTAATTTAGGCAAATATATTTGAGTTTAAAATGGAAGCTCAAAGGGAAATGGCAGAAAAGGCAAAGGGAAAGTCTTTAAAATTAATGCAAGATTTATTTGAGCATCAGTATATCATTAAAGAAGTATTTGAGAAGATTGACAATCCCTGGCTAGAACAATCGCCAGACAATCGCTTTAAACCCCAAAGCTTTGATTTTGATTTATGGGTATGGGAATATGAATATCGTGAACTGGCAAAAAAAATTAAAGCACATCTAGCATTAATAAATAATATTAATTTTGCTAAATTAGATGATGATATAATTGAACGTGCGATTGCTGAAAAATATAAGCCCATATGATTATACTATTCTCCAATGGCCAATTGCATATGAAAACTCTGGATTAACAAATACTCTTTTTGTGTTAGTGCGGTCAAGAGACCGTTTTGTTACAACTGTTGTGTTAATCTCATGCAGATTAGATCGCAGCTTGTAATTGTCATGATGAAAAGTCTTATTGCCAAACAATGCTTCTTTGTAATTGTCATGGGTTATGCTTGACTGCACAACACTGCGAGATATTCCCTTTGCTTTTTTAACAACTTTTGTTTGGCTTGAAAGACTATACATTTTCGACCTCAAACCAACAAACTCCTTGATCACAACACCAGATAATTCATCCTTCATCTTACCTAAAACCTTCTTGTTAACAGTTGAATGCAAAGGCGAATCTTTAGGGTTATCAGATGTGTCGTACCATCCGGCATGCTCTTTTGCTACTTCTAATTCCATGTCTTTGTAAAAATCTTCAGTAGGGATGTCGATTACAAAAGAATCTGTATCTGTGTACAGAACTCTGGACTCTGGATACAAGGGTTTAAAGTAGTCGTAAAGAAATTCTAACATCAAAAGCTTCGACAGCTCTAAAACAGTAAACCCAATAAAAACAGGTTTGTCCAATTTGACTTTCTTTTTTTTCATCATTATGCCAAAAAGCTGATCATGAAATCTTCTGAAGTCCTGATAATTAGGTTTAGAAGTTAGCTTAATTGCATCGTTCTCTCTGGTGACCAATCTAACATCTTTACGCTTGTGCGGATTTTCCATAGTCTTTCCAAAACAGCTGTTGTTCATCAACTTGAAAAAGTCTTTTTCTGAAGCATCTGTGGTTTTAGTTCTGAGATCAGTGTTCTTCATGATGTATGGTTTCATGAACTGTTCTTGATCAAAAGCAATTATACGATGAACAGCTGTCAACTTTAAACCATGTCTTAAATAAAATTGAAGAAGTCTGTAATGACAGACATAATTTTTTTTGTCTCGAAGATTAGGCACAAGTTTAGGCGGTTCTGTCATTGACGCTTTTAGGGTTTCTGCCGCTAATGGATAGTCATTATGGTAATCATGGAGTTCATGAGGATATTCTAAATCAACTTCTAGAATAAAGCCTTGTTGTTGATCAGCTTCTAGACTCTGAAGCCATTTTAAAAACTTTTGAATGTCTTTGAGTTCTGTGTACATTTTAAAGTTACGTAATGGAAGTGATTGACTCATAGCCCATCCATACAGATTGTTTGCATCTAAATACATAAGATAGTTAGACCTTTTACTTGGATCATAGTCGTCCAAGTATTTGTTGTTTGCTTTACAGTAATGGTGCGACGCCATACTGATTCCCCCACGCAATCCGTTTTCAATCATCTGAAGCATTGGCAGGTCAGACAATAAATCAATTTGTACTCCAGTAAATTTTAAGAAAGCGTCCCAGCTCATCCCAGGCGCAGAAATATAATGCGCGGGATCCAAGCTGTAATGTTTCATGCAGGTCTTTCTGTAATTTTCAAAGATGTCCGCCAACAAACAGGTATCCGCCATTAAATAGGAATCATGATAGTCTCCCATCGTTTTACACTCTAACTTCTGCCACGCATCTTGAGCATGCTGGTAATCAGAATCACTGATGTCCTTTCCTCTAAGACTAGAAAAGAACGCGCCTTTAGGCGGAAGTGTATCTTCGTCAAACCTTTGCCAACTGTTCATGTACTCATAAGGGTAAACGCCCTTTCTAACAAGAGTTGGGTCAAAATATTCTTCTGTTATTGGGCAGGACTTTAAGGACATAGCCAGTGACTCTAATGAACCCATCATGTGTTGCATAGAGTCGTAGAAAGACATGTTATTTAAAGTGAAACACATGTACTTTTCTGATGACTGCGCAATGCATGACACCCTGAAGTCGCTGGTTACTGCTTGCATTATAAGGTGAGAGTCGTAACCTCGCAAGTTGTGAAAGAATATAGGCAGCTTCCATGTCTTTGGTTCAAACTTTAGTTGAAGATTGCATTTACTGTGTGCTGCTCCTCTGAACTTTCCGCTGATGTGATCATGGTCTCTTACTGTTGGATTCTCTGGGGAGAGGCCTAAACCACAAATCCAACAGTGAGTGGCTGAGTCATACTGTTGTTGGTCTTCAGGCGTCATTATGATTTCAGATAAGTTTAGATTATTAGAACAGGCATTACGCACTTGCTGCATGCGTTTTAAGAAGTATTTTGCAGCATTTGGTCCTCTGTATAATTCTGGCTTTGAATGGGCGCCATCCGACCTAACAATGATGAAGGCAAATGAGCAAATCTGATGATTACTCATTAAGACTGTTTTAGGAAGTTTCTGTGGGGTTGGTCCTTCATAAGGAACAATGAGTGATTCGAAGTCTGCGTAAACAACATATGGACTAGTTTGCAACCGTTTCCAGTTCTTAAAACTAACTTTACTGCCTTCTCCGGGCGTAATTAGTTCTGTATCACAGTCAACTGGGCTAATACAATGTTTTATATGTTCGCTCGCAGCTTGAACGGACGGAATTCTTGTTAAACATTTTCTACAGAATTCTTGTTTGCTATGTTGTTTTGTAGTATGCACTAGTAATCTACTCATTGTGCGTATCAGCGTGTAGTGCAACCCATTAAGGCTTTGCATCAGGAGTAAGTCTACATGAGTTTTGGTTGGTTCGCCTATTGATGGGCTGTTCTTAGACACTCTAATGGGCAGAAGGTTGGTTTCTTCAGACCATGTGTAGACATTAACAGTTATTGGGGGATTCTGTTCTTCAAACTGATCAATTTTGTCTACAGCCATAGGAAATTCAAGGCCGTTAAAGTTAAGATCCTTAGCCCACTGCAAATAGTTAGATACTCTCTCTGCATTTTTGGCAACGTGATGCAGCCTAGCAAGAACGCACCACATGAAACATTTGTCGTCTGAATTTTTTATGTTCAGAACTGCTCTCTTTGCAACTAATGTTGGAGGCAGTGGAATGTAAGACTTGCCTACAATTGGCTCATACTTAGCCTGTCTTAATCTGATGTCTAGGACTTCACCCTCTGACCAACCAGAGCCTCTCATTTTAGCTGCTTCAGAGGCTTCATTAAACTGAGTAAGAAGTTGTTCTGCCCAATCAGGCGTTAAGTCATTATAAGAAAGAATAGTCTGCTGTTTAGTTGAGACCCAGACTTCTAGATTTTCTTCGTTTATTGTTATATAGTCGATTAAAACAACTACCCTTACTTTAACTGGAGGGTTTATTGTTAGTTTACTTGGAACTTGAGAAATAGCATGTACAACGCTTGCCTCCACGTTTGTTGGATCAATAACTTCTAAAACGACCTCATTTAAAGCTTTTGACAAACGCTCTTCCTCGAGCATTGCTTCAAACAATTCATCTGAACCTTCATATATCTTATCCATGCTGAGTTTCTTTTCTAACTCAACATATTTATTTAAATTAAAAAAAATACATTGACTCCAAAGTCGTCTTAATCAGAATCAATATCAACGGTCTTTTTGTGCTTGGACTCGTAAACTAAAGTATAAACGCCCTTTGGAGTTGTTAATGTGAGCTGTTTAGAACAGAGTTTAATGTTTCGTTTACTTTTTTTAAGCATTCCTTTTTTATCTGGTCGGTGTCTGGTTTGTTGAGAAAAAGTTGCCCTTGCCTTTCTTTGAAGATCAAACTTTTGTCTTTTGTAGTCCTCAAAATCAGCCTGTAGGCGACTAAATTCTTCATCCGTGATGTTCGAGTCGGCAAGTGCTTTATTTATTGTCAGTTTGAAGGAACTAAGTTTAGCTGTTATTAGTTGAACCATAGCTGTGTGCTTTTGGAGTTTAGCTTTTATTTTTTGCTGACAGCACTTACAGCCAATGAACACAGGCCAAGAGTTAAAGACAAACCGCCTAGAGGTAAA
Source organism: Conus canariensis (assembly GCA_033310375.1). Classification (NCBI taxonomy): domain Eukaryota; kingdom Metazoa; phylum Mollusca; class Gastropoda; order Neogastropoda; family Conidae; genus Conus; species Conus canariensis. The sequence continues at coordinate 15,795 of JAMYXO010001996.1, forward strand.
GCTGCCGGTGCACCTACGCCTGTTGCTAAGAGACCTACACTTGTTCCTGCTGTTAAAGCACTAGTGATCGATGCTCCAGTATTAACATATGTAACAGCATTAAAGACAGCAGAATACCTTCGTTTGGTTTTACTGTATTTTGAAAGGTCCTGCTCTAGTTGGGTTTGCATTTGTGTTATGTTTGTTAATCTGAAAGTTTTTATGTCTACAGCAACAGAGTTCTCTTCTTTGGGCACTTTTGGATAAACCTGAACAGACATGCTTTTTTAAAAATAAAAATAATTTAGTATTGGATATCTTTTAATCTGTTATCTTGAATATTCAGCTGCGCATCATATATTAAAAACAAATATACATTAAGTGGTTTATCACTCTCTTTTTCTTTATCAATTTGAATGTTTATTACGTCTTTAACTGTTCTCCCACTTCCATGCAACTGATTATCCTCTGTCGACCTTAGGTCAATCCATAAACCGTATTTCGTTGTTAAATAATCATCAAGTCTAACATTGTGAAGGTGTAGATCTTTAGACACAAGGTCTACTGTTGGATTTCTACACCTCCCGCCTCCAAAATATTTTCTTATTTCATCAAAATGATGATAAGGTTTAAGCCCGCTACCGTAGACTTGGTTAGGACTACCCTCAATTGAACATTGTACTTTCGTGATTTTAGGATTGATAAACTTTTCACTTTGTCTTTGGTATGGTTCTTCATCTTCACACAGCAATAAAATACCTTTAAGGGATCTTGCTGCGGCACTAAAACTAAAATTCCATATAGTGTCTGCCCTGCGTTTAGGATATGTAGTATGATGAATCACTCTTTCGTAAAATATTGCTAATCGTGACTGATATTGTTGCTCAATCAGCCTTGCTAAGTTAGGGTTGCTAACAATGTCAAACTCTAACGAGATGTCGAAAATGCTGTACTTAGAATCAGTGTCTGTAGATTTAATGACACGTTTGTATTCATTAAAAGTTAGTTCATATGACAATCTGTCTTTTAATGCTCCTTGAAAGTATGGCGCATGCGCGCTTAATAACTCAAAATCCAAGGGGATGGAAAAGCGATTTCCATACGCAAAATTTACGGCTTCGGGCTTGTTACCGTCTTTAGCATCTCCGGCGCCTATTCTGTGTTTTAGTGCTTCATCACTTTCGATTCCTTGAAACGCGAGGTCAGCCCTTTCATTTGCGGTTAGCCATAGATCACAATAGATTAGAAATATGTCTGCATTGTGTAAAGAAAATATTTCTTGCCCCTCAAGTTTTATAGAAATTTTCTTAACGATTGCCCGTCCCAGATTCTGTACAACTGTCCTGTTTGGGTCTGTTGCTGAATCAAGTTCTATTTTGAAAGTAAGCCGTGCAGATCCCGGCACAATCACTTCATCTGCTCCTAGGTCTGGAAATTTAACAGTAAGAATTTGATCTGAATCAATATAGAGATGGATTATTTGGAACAATAAATATTCTGTTTATTTCCCTTCACGCCAAAGGGCTCTTTCAGTCTTCTATGCGGGTCAAGAATTGAGCCATATGCTTGTGACATTTTTTTATAAAACAAAATAAAAAGTTAATTATTTAAAACCATGGCAGGCATTGAAGGTGAAGAAGATTATGATGTTTTTGATCCTGGAGACGACATGAGTGAAATGACTCCTTTGACCCATCCATTACAATCATTGCGGCGTGAATTAACAGAAAGTAAGGTCAAATCATTTTATCAAAGTTTAGGCCAAGAACCTCCCGAATTTATAGACCCTAATGATTTTGAAACAAAAGATGACCATTTGTTTTTTAAAAACGAGCAAGGACAACCTGTACAGCTTACATCTAAACCAGACCCATCAAAGTTTTTAGCAAAGACTACAATTAGACAAAGGCTCAGTGTTAGCGATCAAAATCGCCTTGGCATTGCTAAACCGCGAAGATTAGACAGTGAGGCAGTTGCTAAACTTCAAAACACACTACAAGAACTCCCAACAGATAACCGAATGCAAAACACAGAACTTAAAGATTTAAATCAAACAGCAGACGAAATAATACAAGCAATAGAAGCAGAAACCAGTTTTTCAGAAGAAACAGCGTTGAAAACTATGCGCGATCCGCCGCTACCTATGAGAGAAATAACGGCCCTTAATCATGCTTTGAGAAGCATCAGAGGCGAATTAACAAACAATTTAGCAAAACTGGGTGAACTAGATGAGCATATAAAAAAAGAAAAAGAAAAACTAGTTGAGGCTGATGACCACAACTTAGGGCCTGGTGTTAAAGAAAGAATAACACAAAGACTAAAAGATCTTGAACAAGAGAGATCAGCAAGACTAGAAGTGTTGTCTACTAACCGAGAACAATTAAGAACTCAAGTGAGCAGAATAAGAGAAACTATCCAAAGAATTTTATATGAAGACACAACGTTAGCAGAACGAATAAGAAACACTGTTTAGAGAGCAAGGTGTCACATTAGCAAGTGTTATAACAGCCTTAGGATTTGCAATAAGTACACTGGCGATGGCTATTACAGGCGGTGGTGGGGGAGCAGTGCCACCAGGCCCGCCAACTCCGTCATCAGATAAATCATGGGTAAAAAAACAACTCGATCACCTTGCAAACTTACTAAAAAAATTAGCCAGTAAGGCAATAGATTCTTTGCCTGGTATAATAGGGGGGATCGTTAGCTGGCTTTTGTCTACTGCAAGTAAAGTAGTTGGCTTTATGGCTGAGCACTTATGGACATTAGTTGTCTTAATAGTTGGGTTACTCTTTAGTAAGATAAAGACCAAGTAATCCTAGGGCAGTTAAATCCAAAAGCAAGTGCTGTCTTTTCATATTCATGGTCATCACGCGCGTCTTCAATGGCCTTTGGGCTTTGGGCCTTGGGGATTGGATGACTTAATCTTGGGGGGACATCTTGTTTTTTTATTGTTTGTAATATTACTGGCTCAGAATTTATGTCGTTTTGTCCAACCTTCTGTTCATTTCCTGCAACAAGGATTTCATTGTTGTAGTTTATTATTGTTCCTACCTGGAGCCTGAGGTCAGAAGGTAGCATGTATAAACCAGTGCCGACAGCAAAGTCTACTTTCGATCTTGCAAATTGTAAAACATTTTGGTACCTTTTAATACTTGAAGGCAAATCAATTGCAGAATTAATGGCGTCCTCTAAATTTGCTAAATACTGTTTTTGGGCATCAAAGCCAGTAGAAGGATCAGTTATGTTAGATCTTGCCTGTGCTTGCGAACCTAGCAAACACCAAACATAAGTACGAATAGAGTCGTTTATTCGTTCTATTCCCGCTCTAGTTAGACCCTTAGAAGTGTCTAAAATAAATGTTGTCCACGCTGTTTTATGCTCTTGCTCTATGGACCCGAGGTGAACAGTTGTGCCTGAAGAGAAAGATGTGTAAGGAGGTATTCCAATCATAGTTATACTTTCTGTGCACGCCCCAAAAATAAAGGGTGCCTAAACCATGATTAAGATCCAACTTTTGTCTAAAGTCTGTCTTTGGGTCAATATCAAATTCGTTACAGATCCTTTCAAAAGCCTTGTAATCTATTCTGTTGCTGAATGGATTAAACGTTTTGTCATTTGGTAATGGTGATTGCAGTTCAGACAAAATACGTCTAAAGGTGTAATAAAAATGAAATCTATACACTGACCTCACCAAAGGATCAGGATGATTTAAATGATCAGCATACGACACTCCACACCCAGTTGATGCACAAAACACAACAAAGTTTAACTGGTTCTGAAAAAAACTGCATCGGATGACTGAACCACACTTTCGCGATGTAGTCTTTTTTAAATTTAGGAGGGTTAAGATATCTGTTTAATGGAGTACTAACCTTTACTTGAAAGGCGTCAGACTGAGTCACAGAAATGTCGAGGGTATCAGTTGTTATATTTTTTAAGATTGTAGTGCGGCCCAACAGAATATTTTGCATTAGTATATTTGAATGCACTCATTTTTAAATTGTTTTTAAAAATGTTTGTAACAATAACAACACAAGACAGTCCTTCGTTTTTAGAATATGCTATTGATAATGAATGCGGAACCCAAAGGGTTGCACTCCATGAAATTTTTTACAAAGTCGTATGGTTTAATATAACTGAATCCAAGGAAAATAATAGATTAAAAAATATGATAATAGAGGAAACTTAGTTAGCCAGTTAACCATACCTGATGGTTATTACGGGTTTTGCTCGCTAAAAGAAGCAATGAGTAACTTCGACATTACTCTCAAACTTAACAATGCAAATTTGAAAATAATGTTAGCATTCAAACCTGAAGAAGAAGTAGGTTACTATTTTGATGGAGAGCTAGCTAAAATGTTAGGCTTTGCAACTGACAATCGAGGCATTCATAGTTTTAGAGTTAAATCAGACAAAACTACTTATGAGGGAGAATATCCGCTCGATCTTGCATTACATTCATTACTCTATGTTCATTTGGACGAGCTGAGCACTGATGAAAACTTATATGATGGAAGGCCCTCAACTGTTTTAAGAGCTCTTCCATCAGGGAAAGCTGCATATTGCGATTATGAAATTATACAATTCCCTAATTTACAGTTTAAAAGATTAGCTTGTGGGAGGGTCAGATCATTTAATATAAAGATCACAGATAAAACAGGGAAAGTCGTAAAATGTGATAACCTGCACATTGTTTTAGAAATAAAATAATACGTTGTTTTAAAAAATGTCACGTGGACCAGAAAATCGGGAGTTACATTAGCGCCTGAGAGGTGTGTAACTTTAGAATTAAAGACCTTGCAGACGTTGAGGACTTTGAACAAAACGGTGAGATAGGCACTTTATATGGTTTTGAGTACACTAAAGATGGTTATTATAAGCGCAAAGAGGTTGACGACAACAAAAGGTTTCCTAAACTAGAAACAACTACGCAATGTAGAAGCAAATAATGCGGGTCAGTATGAATATAAAATAGTTCGAAAAACTGACAACAAATGGCACTTAGAACCATATTTAGAATGGGACATAAAAATTTGAATTCTTAAGCCCATTTACATTTTTTGACCGCCAAAAAAGTTTCAGAAAAGCATTGAACTCTGGCCCTTTACATGTAAGTCTTATGCCAGAGGACAACAGTCGGAAAGAGATCGAATAAAGCCGTTTGGGGACAAACAGTACATCCTCCACAGAAGAGAATCGGTTTTAAAGAAAGCTTCTACAAAATTACAGTTCATTCCACGCACAAAATTAGGAGACACGTTCACAATGATATTTAAAATTTCTGTCTTAAAAGATGAGGCAAGAAATGGAGCTCTGGGCGTCAGTGACAATCTTATGAAAGGAATTCTTATTAGCTGGCAAACTTAGACGTTGACAAACTTAAAGTTATGTCGTCGTTCTTTACAATGGCGAGGATATTAAGGTCATAACAACAAGCAACAAAATTGATATTAGTCTAAATATGAAACGATCTTACAGAACTCAACTGGATTAATCTTACACATTTGGGCCTTATAGGGTTTTATTATACTGAACAAGTTTTGACAGAGAGTATTGATAAAAAACACTAACTGGTGTAAATTAAATTCTGTTATAAAACTATGGTGTCAATGCCGATTGTTAAAAATTTTATGACAAAAACCCCTCATTGTTCATTGATTTGTGGACAGACTGGCTGTGGAAAAAACAATATTTGTCCTCGACCTATTACAAACAGTTTATCGTTTAATTTTGATCATATAGTAATTTTCTGTCCAACATTAAAGTGGAACAAAGCATATCACGACAGAAGGTTTATATGGGCAGATGATGAAATCTATTTAGTTGATCCTAGCAATAAACTGAGTGAGTGTTTTAGAACACTTTTATAGGACAGTTTGAAGGAACTCAGACATTATTTATTATAGATGATTGTTCAGCAGAAAAGGATATAGTCAAAAAAAAAACGCTTTGTCAAAACTAGCTTTCAGTGGAAGACATGCTAGGATAAGTGTGTGGATTTATGTCAAAAATATAACTCAGTTTTAAAAGACTTTAGAGAGCAATTAAAGACTGTAGTTTTATTCCACATGAAAGACAGAGACGCATTTGATGAATGTATGCGTGAAAATGATTGTTATTGAAAACGATCAAGAAAAACAAAGGATTAAGCAAAAACTTAAGTCTCAAAAGTTTAGTAAATTAGTATTAAAACAGATAATCCTACACAATATGTATGTTTGTAAAGTGTTTTACTATTAGAGAACTAGTAAACAGGCATTCTGGGTAACCCGCCGGAGCAACAGCGAAACCGGCTTCAGCCGGTTGGAGCTGGCGGAGGTGGGTGAGCCAGAAATGCCTGTTTACTAGTTCTCTCATGTGATTCTATCTTTTATTTTGCAACAAATGCCTGCACACACAGTATGTTGGCGAAACCAAGAACACTTTGAAACCAGATTTTATCTCCATAGGGTCTAATGTAAAAAAAAAAAACACAGGAACGCTTGTAGCTAAACATTTTAACTCACCTGACATTCCCTTTCCAATCTTAAATGTGTTATTATTGAAAGGGTGCACGTGAAAATCAGAATTCCAGATTAAAAAGAGAAAACTTTTGGATAACCAAATTAAAAATCTTCACCTCTGGGTTTAAATAGTCAAGAGATTTGTACTGGCCTTTCTGCCGGGTTGACTTTTCCATTCCCCCCCCCCCCCCCCCCCCGCTCTCACCAACTTTTCCCCCTTAAATGGTGTACTGGTTGGGTTTTTTGTTGTATTGTTTGAATTTTATCTTTCCCACTTTTGCCCTCTATGGTTAGGTTTTATGTCTTTTTGCACTGTTTTACTCCATACAGATTGGTTTTACCTCCCCCCCCTTTTTTTTTTTTCCCTCACTGTTTGGCGTAATTACCCTTAGTACGTATAACGGGTTTTTACCTGTATGAAATTGTTTTATATTTTGTTTACCTATTATTCCAGTTATAACAGTTTTACGTTATTCGTTATTTAAAACGTTCGGGAGTTTTACAACTGCGTTAATATATGCAGCTTTTATTGCGTTCCATAGTTGATGCATTTGACACATACCTCCCCCTTCCGCTGAGCCCTTCCCTCCCGGGGGTAACCTTTCTTCCCCCCCCCTTCCCTTCTCCCCCCCACCTCTCTCTCTCTCTCTCTCTCTCTCTCTCTCCCTCTCTCGCTCTTCTCTCTCTCCTCTTACGGTTTGACGATTCTTCTGATTCTCTGGGCTTGCGGGGAATTGTGTCGTTCCCCTGTCCTAGTTGGGAGGTGATTTGAACTTTCAACGGAAATGTATGTGTGTGAGGCCTGCTCTCGTTATGGCGGGACATGTGTGCATGCGTTAGACACTGCTAGGATGATGTTTATTTTAGTTCCTACCATGTAGATTTGTTTGCCTGTGTGTGCGTGTTCACTGCATGTGGCTGTGTGGACTGGAAATGTTTTTGGGTTGGGGGTTGTGCACGTGTGCGTGTGTGTGTGTGTGTGTGTGTGGGTGTGTGTTGCTTTTGGTTGCTTTTCTTCCGTTTGCTATGGGTATAAAATTCTGGCAATGCCTTTCCCCTTCCGCGATTTGTGGGGGCTTGGGGGGCATGCATCAAAAGTTTTATTTCTGTTTGTATTTTTTGCATGTGGGGAATGTCCCTTCACGGGATTGTGGGCGTTGGTGGGGGGGGGGGGGTGGAGGGGACCCAAAGGGGACTGGGGGGGAAAGAGAAGAGGGAAGCAAAAGGAAGCAGTTCGCGAATGGAGAACAAAACTGTGAGTTGTTTTCAGTAGTTGAGAATTGATACCTGGCCCCCATTCCTGTCCCAAGTCCCCTGAAAAGACCGGCTTGGTCGAAATATTGGGAAAGAATTTCCGAGTTCGTTGTTTTTATCTTCTTTTTATGTGCGTTTTTTTTCTTTGGACTAAAGAAGAGAGCACACGCACGGCCTGTCTGATCCGGGTCATTTTTCAACTTTCCTCCTCCACTGGGTGCCTGGGGGGTGGTTTTAAATTTGATTTCCTTGGTCGACCCCCTTTTTATCCCGTTCCTCCTCACTGGGTGCCTGTTTGGGGTTCACTTTGATTTTCCTTGGTCGACCCCTGTGTATCCAAAAGTTCCCCTCACTGGGGGGCCTGGGGTGTTCACTTTGATTTCCTTGGTCGACCCCTGTGTATCCTTTTTGGATCGAGCACCCAAAAGTGTGACATCAGTGGCTGTAAATTGGAAGGGGGCGAAAGATGAAGGGTGTGACCATTGTGGGGGTTACTGGGGGAGAGGGGGGGGGGGGGGCGAATGAATGTGCGTGATAAGGGGGCAATTGGGGGGAGGGGGGGGCGCAAATAAGGGGGGGACCTATGGGCGTTTTTGGGAGAGGGGGGGGGGGTTTTAAAGGGCCCCGGGGGGTGGGGGTCTTATTGGGGTAAGGGAAGGGGGAAAAGGCGTAAAAACGGGAGGGTGTTTTGGGGCAAGAGGGGGAAGCGGGGGTGGACAAAGTGGCTTTGGGGGGGGTATCGGTTTTAGGAGGCGCGTTTTAAAGGGAAAAGGGTGGGTGTTTTGGAAAGGGAAAAGTGCGGTTAAGGGGGTTTTGGAGGGGGACGTTTTGGGGCAAAAGGGGGGTGTTACCGCCCCCAAAAAGTAAAACCCCTTTTGGTGACGGGGTTTTGAAATTTTTGCAAAAAAAACCCCAATTTTTTGTTTAAAAATTTAAAACCCTTTTTCAAAAATGGGGACAACCTTTTTTTCCCCCGGGCCCTTTTGGGGGGGGGGAACCCCCCCCCCGCCCCAAAAAAAAAATTTTAAAAAAAAAAAAACGAAAAAAAAAAAAAAAAAAAAAAAAATAAAAAGGGCCCCCCGGCCCCCCGGGTTTTTTTTTTTTTTTGGGGGGGGGTCCCCAAAACCCCCCCCCCCCCCCCCCCCAAAAAAACCCCCCCCCAAAAAACCCTGGCTTCCCTCAACCCCCATTTTTTTTTTTTCCCCCGTCTTTTTTTTGGAAAATTTTTTAAAAAAAAAAAAATTTTTTTGGTTTGAAAAAAAAAAAGTTCTTTAATAAAATTTTTTCTCTTTCCTACCACCTTAAGGTTTCTCTCCGTTTTTTAAAACCCCTTTTTTTAAAATTGGGGGAAGGGGGTAAAATTTAATTTTTTTTTTCCCCCAAAAATTTTTCTTTCTCCAAAAAAATTTTTACTTTTTTTTCCCCGGGGAAAAAGGTTTTAAAAATTTTTTTTAAAAAGGGGATTTTTAAAAAAATAAACCTTTTAAATTTCACCCCCATAATTTTTTGGGAAAAAAAAAATTCTGAATTTAAAAAAGTAAAAAAACCATCCTTTTTAAATATTAACCGGGGGGTCTCAAGAAAAAGGGGGTTTTTAAAAAAAAAATTTTGGGGGAAAAAGTTTAAAAAAAGTATTTTTCCACGGTTTTGATCTGTGGGTTTCTTTTAAAAAGGGGGGTGGGGAAAAACGACCAAAAAAAGGTTGCCCCCCCCTACATGTCTACTTGGGATGCAGGGGTTTGGGGGAAACCCTTTATTTCATATTTTCTAAAGATTTAAAATTTCTCGTTTGTTTGATTCAGGGAGGCTAAGTTCATTTTAAAACCCCCCTTTGGGGGTTTATCATTTTTTTTTTGTCACTTCCTGTTGTTTTTTTTCCAAAAAAAATATTGTGCAAAGGCCCCGCAACCTTAAAACAAAAAATATGTCTTTTTTAAAAAAAAATTTTTTGGAAAAAAAGGGGAAAAAAGCTTAGTTTGTTTTTAAGATTTATTATGGGGGGAAAAAAACTGGGAAAAAAACCCGAACCCCCAAGGGGGGTGGGGCGGCTTTTCCCCCCCTTTTCCTTAAACAGTGGCTACTAAAAATAAAAAAAAAAAAAATGCTCCCAAAAGGGTTCAAAAAACCCCCAAAGGGGGGGGAGGGGAAAAGAATTCCATCGGTGCTCAAAACCCCAAAAAAAAAAATGCCAAAAAACCCCCAAAAAAACTATTTTAAAAAAAAGGGCCAAATGGAAAAAATTTTCCCGTGTCTGTGGGAAAACGTTTTTTTGGGGGCCAAAACCCGGGGGGTGAAGATTTTCCCCCAAAAAAAAAGATTTTGGGATGTGGAAAAAAACCTTGAATGAGCAGCAGCGCACTTGGGGGCAGGAGATAAGACGGGCGGAAAAAACCCAAGGGGCCCGGGGGTTTAAAACCCCCGTGCCAAGGGGGTCCACCGCGTTGGTTCGGATGAGGGGAATTTTTTTCAAGGGGCCCCCCCGGGGGGGCCCAAAAGGGGGCCCGAAAAATCAACCGGGGCCCCCAGGAAACGAAAAAAAAAGATTGGGAGAAAATGGATGCAAAAAACGTCCAAAG
>JAMYXO010001997.1:0-17500 GCA_033310375.1 Conus canariensis
GGTAGATAACTCAACATTTTATTAACGTCATGAGGTCCTACGAACATTTTAAAGTTTCTCAATGGCAGTGCCTGGCTCATGGCCCACCCATACAGATTGTTAGCGTCTAAGTACATCAGATAGTTAGATGGTTTAGTGGGATCATAGTCATCTAAATACTTGTTCTTGGCTTTGCAGTAAGGGTGTGAGGCCATGCTAATGCCTCCCCTTAGGCCGTCTTCAATCATCTGAAGTGTGGCCAGATCAGATATTAAGTCAATCTCAATGTTTGTAGACTTTAAGAATGCGTCCCAAGAAAGACCAGGGGCAGAAATGTAATGCGATGAATCTAGGCCGTAATGTTTCATGCATGTAGATCTGTAATTCTGAAAGACGTCTGCCAATAAACACACGTCAGCCAATAAATATTGATCATGATAATCGCCCATTGTTTGGCAGTGTAATTCTGTCCAGGCTTTCTGTGCGTATTCATAGTCAGAGTCTGTTATGCCTCCACCTCTAAGACGGCTGTAAAAGTCCTTCCTTTGCTGGCAACGCTGGCTCATCAAACTTGTCCCACGAGTCCATGTATTCATAAGGGTAAACGCCTTTGCGTACTAAAGCCGAGTTAAAATATTTTTTTAGTTATTGGGCAGTCTTGTAGAGATTCTGCTAGTTTGCTTAAACTCCCCATCAGATGTTGGGCAGAGTCATAGAAGGATAAACAGTCTACAGTAAAGGTCATGTACTTTTCTGATGACTGTGCAATACAGCTAACCCTCTTACATTCAGAAGTTATTGCTTGCATGATGAAATGAGAATCATAGCCTCGTAAGTTATGAAAGAAGATAGGCAGTTTCCATTTTTTGGGGTCAACCTTGAGTTGAAGATTACAACTGTTGTGTGCTGCTCCCCTGAACTTTCCAGTAATGTGATCGTGGTCTCTCACTGTCACGTCTTTACTATTAGGTGTTAGCTCAGAGCCGCATATCCAGCAGTGTGTAGATGATTCATAGCGCCTTTGGTCTTCGGGAGTCATCATAATGTCTGAGAGATTTAGCTGAATAGAGAAATGATTGCGAAGATGCTTCATGTGTTGTAAAAATCGATTAGCTGCATTGGGCCTCTGTAAATCTCTGGTTGTGTGTGCCCATCTGATCTAACAACAACAAAAGCATAAGAACAAATCTGATGGTGGGTTAATAAAGCTGTTTTTTGTTCTTCTGCTTGTTGAGGGCCGTAGTACTGCGGCAAAATCGCTTCAAAGTCAGCATAAACTACGTATGGCCTCATCTGCATTTTGTGTATGTTTTTAAAACTAACTTTAGACCCGGGTGGGGGCGTAAGAAGTTCGGTTTTACAGTCTACAAAACTTTTACAATGTTTCTTATGTTCAGCAGCTGCCTCTATAGATGGGATTCTAACCAAACACCTTCTACAAAGCTCCTGTTTAAATTTGTCCTTTGTAGTATAAGCCATAAGTCTGCTAATTGATCTGATTAATACATAATGGCTCTTGGAACCGTCTGTAAACAGAATCAGGTCTACATGCTTGTTAAGGGATTCGCCTAAAGTGGGGGCATTGGGAGAAATCCTTAGAGGCCGCAGATTGTCTGCTACAGACCATGTGTATACGTTTACGGTTATTGGTTTGTTTTGCTCTTCAAACTGGCTTAAACTGTCTATGCTTACTGGAAAGTTTATGTTATTAAAGTTCAGCTCATGCTTATATTGTCCATAATTAGATACTCTGTTTGCATTATTTTTAACTGGGTGTAAATGCGCCAAAACACACCACATGAAACACATATTGTCAGAATTTTGTATGTTTAAGACTGCTCGTTTTAACTCTAACTCTCTTGGGAGAGGGATGTAAGAATTGCCGACTATAGGATAGAACTTTGTTTGTCTTAATCTGATTTCAAGGACTGTTCCTTCAGACCAGCCGGAGCCGCGTAATTTCGCTTCTTCACTTGCATGGTTAAACTGTGTAAGCATGTAATCAGCCCATTCAGAATTAAAGTTGTAATAGCTGATTACTTCTTTCTGTTTAGTTGAAACCCAGACTTGCATGTTTTTATCATTGGGGTTATATATTCAATCAGAATGGTCAACAATACTTTTACTGGCGGGTCAATTTGAAGAGACTCGGGGATTTTAGAAATGGCATGTGTTACGCTTTCCTGAACGCTTGAGGGGTTAATGATGGCCATGTCTAATTCACTAAACATATTGCCCACCGATTCGGCAAATATCTCATCCAGCATCTTTGTGATCGTCATTTTTAAGATCAAATATATAGGTAATACAAAAAAATAAATACTAAAATTTAGCTAATATTTATTAAATTGAATAGCTACTCCTTCAGAGTTAGTAAAAATAGACAATTCAGCGTCATCAGGAGCCATAATATTAACTAAAATTGCAATACACTTTATAACTGGGTTGGGCCAAGAATCTGGCATTTTACTGATTACGTTGGTTACACTTTCACGAATATCGGTGTGCTAAAAAAGATCCGTAATTAATTCGTCAAACTTGTTTCTTAACTCTTCTTCATTAGCCCCCAGCTCCATCATTAACTCTAAGGCGCAGCATATATTTTTAAGCTCTGTAAGCTCTTTAAGCTCTGTAACTACTTTGGTCGTCATTTTTAGATCAAATACATAGGTAATACAATAATTAAATCAGGCTCATTTTAACCTATTTTGGGTTTAGTTGATCGTTTGCAAGGTTCTGTCGTGGACATGGCACCTAGCCCTAAACCAACACTCCCAAAAGCTATGGACATCGTGCCATGTCCACGATTGTAAGTGCCGTTTAAAAAAGCTAACGCCCAAATTACAAAAGCACACTGCCATTGTAGCCCTAGCAACAGCAAAACTTCATTCATTAAGGTTGATTATAAGCAATACATTACTGGATGGAAAAGTAACAGACGAAGAATTTAAACGAGCCATGGCTGACGGCGATGATTACAGACGGCAAAAAATTGACCTCCAAAAGAAATGGAGAAAGACTTTTACTTCACAACAGGTAAACACTGAAGCAATCAGAAAGAACATTGCAAAGCAGAACCTTGCAAACGATCAACTAAACCCAAAATAGGTTAAAAATGAGCCTGATTTAATTATTGTATTACCTATGTATTTGATCTTAAAATGACGACCAAAGTAGTTACAGAGCTTAAAAATATATGCTGCGCCTTAGAGTTAATGATGGAGCGGGGGCTAATGAAGAAGAGTTAAGAAACAAGTTTGACGAATTAATTACGGATCTTTTTGAGCACACCGATATTCGTGAAAGTGTAACCAACGTAATCAGTAAAATGCCAGATTCTTGGCCCAACCCAGTTATAAAGTGTATTGCAATTTTAGTTAATATTATGGCTCCTGATGACGCTGAATTGTCTATTTTTACTAACTCTGAAGGAGTAGCTATTCAATTTAATAAATATTAGCTAAATTTTAGTATTTATTTTTTTGTATTACCTATATATTTGATCTTAAAAATGACGATCACAAAGATGCTGGATGAGATATTTGCCGAATCGGTGGGCAATATGTTTAGTGAATTAGACATGGCCATCATTAACCCCTCAAGCGTTCAGGAAAGCGTAACACATGCCATTTCTAAAATCCCCGAGTCTCTTCAAATTGACCCGCCAGTAAAAGTATTGTTGACCATTCTGATTGAATATATAACCCCCAATGATAAAAACATGCAAGTCTGGGTTTCAACTAAACAGAAAGAAGTAATCAGCTATTACAACTTTAATTCTGAATGGGCTGATTACATGCTTACACAGTTTAACCATGCAAGTGAAGAAGCGAAATTACGCGGCTCCGGCTGGTCTGAAGGAACAGTCCTTGAAATCAGATTAAGACAAACAAAGTTCTATCCTATAGTCGGCAATTCTTACATCCCTCTCCCAAGAGAGTTAGAGTTAAAACGAGCAGTCTTAAACATACAAAAATCTGACAATATGTGTTTCATGTGGTGTGTTTTGGCGCATTTACACCCAGTTAAAAATAATGCAAACAGAGTATCTAATTATGGACAATATAAGCATGAGCTGAACTTTAATAACATAAACTTTCCAGTAAGCATAGACAGTTTAAGCCAGTTTGAAGAGCAAAACAAACCAATAACCGTAAACGTATACACATGGTCTGTAGCAGACAATCTGCGGCCTCTAAGGATTTCTCCCAATGCCCCCACTTTAGGCGAATCCCTTAACAAGCATGTAGACCTGATTCTGTTTACAGACGGTTCCAAGAGCCATTATGTATTAATCAGATCAATTAGCAGACTTATGGCTTATACTACAAAGGACAAATTTAAACAGGAGCTTTGTAGAAGGTGTTTGGTTAGAATCCCATCTATAGAGGCAGCTGCTGAACATAAGAAACATTGTAAAAGTTTTGTAGACTGTAAAACCGAACTTCTTACGCCCCCACCCGGTCTAAAGTTAGTTTTAAAAACATACACAAAATGCAGATGAGGCCATACGTAGTTTATGCTGACTTTGAAGCGATTTTGCCGCAGTACTACGGCCCTCAACAAGCAGAAGAACAAAAAACAGCTTTATTAACCCACCATCAGATTTGTTCTTATGCTTTTGTTGTTGTTAGATCAGATGGCCAACACACACAACCAGAGATTTACAGAGGCCCCAATGCAGCTAATCGATTTTTACAACACATGAAGCATCTTCGCAATCATTTCTCTATTCAGCTAAATCTCTCAGACATTATGATGACTCCCGAAGACCAAAGGCGCTATGAATCATCTACACACTGCTGGATATGCGGCTCTGAGCTAACACCTAATAGTAAAGACGTGACAGTGAGAGACCACGATCACATTACTGGAAAGTTCAGGGGAGCAGCACACAACAGTTGTAATCTTCAACTCAAGGTTGACCCCAAAAAATGGAAACTGCCTATCTTCTTTCATAACTTACGAGGCTATGATTCTCATTTCATCATGCAAGCAATAACTTCTGAATGTAAGAGGGTTAGCTGTATTGCACAGTCATCAGAAAAGTACATGACCTTTACTGTAGACTGTTTATCCTTCTATGACTCTGCCCAACATCTGATGGGGAGTTTAAGCAAACTAGCAGAATCTCTACAAGACTGCCCAATAACTAAAAAATATTTTAACTCGGCTTTAGTACGCAAAGGCGTTTACCCTTATGAATACATGGACTCGTGGGACAAGTTTGATGAGCCAGCGTTGCCAGCAAAGGAAGGCTTTTACAGCCGTCTTAGAGGTGGAGGCATAACAGACTCTGACTATGAATACGCACAGAAAGCCTGGACAGAATTACACTGCCAAACAATGGGCGATTATCATGATCAATATTTATTGGCTGACGTGTGTTTATTGGCAGACGTCTTTCAGAATTACAGATCTACATGCATGAAACATTACGGCCTAGATTCATCGCATTACATTTCTGCCCCTGGTCTTTCTTGGGACGCATTCTTAAAGTCTACAAACATTGAGATTGACTTAATATCTGATCTGGCCACACTTCAGATGATTGAAGACGGCCTAAGGGGAGGCATTAGCATGGCCTCACACCCTTACTGCAAAGCCAAGAACAAGTATTTAGATGACTATGATCCCACTAAACCATCTAACTATCTGATGTACTTAGACGCTAACAATCTGTATGGGTGGGCCATGAGCCAGGCACTGCCATTGAGAAACTTTAAAATGTTCGTAGGACCTCATGACGTTAATAAAATGTTGAGTTATCTACCGCGCCTCACGCCTGATTATCCAATAGGATTAATCTTAGAGGTAGACTTAGAATATCCTACAGAGTTGCATGACCTCCATAATGATTACCCCCTAGCAGCAGAAAGATTAAAGATGAGTCCCACAGAACCGCCCAAACTCGTGCCCAATCTTCGTCGCAAGACTAAGTACGTATGTCATTACAGACTGCTACAGTTTTACTTAAGACACGGACTAAAACTTACCGCCGTTCATAGAATAATAGAATTTGATCAAGGGCCTTTTATGAGACCATATATTATGAAGAATACTCAGCTTAGGACTCAAGCCACTGACGCTTCAGAAAAAGACTTTTTTAAACTAATGAACAACAGTTGTTTTGGCAAAACCATGGAGAACCCACACAAGCGTAAAGATGTAAGATTAGTTACAAAAGAAAAACAAGCAATTAAGCTGGTCTCTAAACCTAACTACCAAGACTTTAGAAGATTTAGCGACAGCCTGGTTGGCATTATGATGAAGAAACAGAATGTGAAGTTGGACAAGCTGGTGTTTATTGGGTTTACTGTGTTAGAGTTGTCTAAGCTGTTAATGCTTGAGTTTCTGTATGACTACTTTAAACCGCTGTACCCAAAGTCTAGAGTTCTTTACACAGACACTGACTCTTTTATTCTAGACGTTCCAACTGAAGACTTTTATAAGGATTTAGAAACAGAGGTAGCCAAAGGAGCTGATGGATGGTACGACACATGTGACTATCCTAAAGACAGCCCCTTACATTCAACTGTAAACAAGAAAGTAATTGGAAAGATGAAGGATGAACTTAATGGGACTGTGATACGAGAATATGTTGGTCTGCGGTCAAAGATGTATAGCGTTGCTAGCCAGATTTCTGTAATGAAGAAGGCTAAGGGCATAAGTAAAGAAGTTGTAAAAAAAAATATAAGTCACGACAACTACAAGCAGGCTCTCTTTGAAAACAAAGTATTTCATCACACAAATGTTAATCTGCGCTCTACCTTCATCAAGTAAACACAACTGCTGTTAATAAGAAATCACTAGTCTCTAGCAATAACAAGCGAACTTACGTTAATCCTGAGTTTTCATATGCTGTAGGTCATGGGAGAACTGACTTGAAAGATTAACTTGACTGACTTAAGTTAAGATCTTAACTAGTACTTAACTAGTACTTTACTTAAGATCTTAACTAGTACTTAACTAGTACTTAACAGGACTTGCACTTAACTTGTACTTAACTTGTTATAACTGACTTAACTTGCACTTAACCAGTACTTAACTTGTACTTAACAACACATTAAAAAACTAATTCAGTAAAAATAATGGGTTTACAGAAGGGGGTTGTGCTTTATTTGCAGAGGCTGGTTCTTCTTCTTTTACTGTTTTTGTGGGGATTTGTAACTTTGTTGCTAAGTATGGGGTTAGACACTTGTATGCCAAAAGCCCCCCACCAACAACAATACTCCCCAGTACATAATAATACATCTTATAGTTTGATTGTGTTGTTGTTGTTGACGGCGGTGGCGGTGCTGGTGCTGATGTTGTATTACTATCTAATAATTTTTGTTTTGCTGCTTGGTTTGCTTTTTGCAGTCTGTTCCATTCAGCTAGTTTATGACCGGCCTCAACACGTCCAGGACTTTTAGCTTTAGTAACACTACTCACTTGTGGCGCACTCAGTTGTGGGACACTCACTTGTGGGACATTCACTTGTGGGACACTCACTTGCGGCACATTCTGCTCCTGTAGAGTCTTCTTCTCCTGCTCGCTCATTTGTTTTAGTGCGATTAAAATTAATATGATTAAAATTAATATGATTGAAAGTAATTAATCCCATGATGAATGGACATAACAACGTCCCAAATCTATAATACATGTCACAGGCAAGAGATTCTAGGGACTTGGTTAAAACCGGATCTTGTGTTAAGTCATATTTTAAATCTTCTGAATCAATCGGCGCTATCTTGCCTACTAACTTAGCATATAAACTAATCATTGTCTGTCCCACCGATCTAACCATTTTTGATCCTAGCTGTGCTTCGTACCTAGCGTAATACTTCTCAACGTCTGATGTAGATAATTGTTGAATCTGTTCAATACTTAGTTCAGTGCCTAAATACTGTCTGGTTTTCCCACACGCAGCCAGAGAGTATAATCTTTCTTTATGACAGAGGTCTGCTGCCTCCTCACACTTTAATAGCTCGTCGCAATCCATTTTAAACTCTTTTTAAAAGCAATAAAAAAAATAAAGCCTTTTTAAAACCATGAGTTTAACGCTGGTTAATTATGCAGTGCCCATTGTTGGTGTTATAGTTTATTCAACCCTAGCAAAATGATTGTTAAGAATAAAACCACCCAACATGGGAAAGATAGAAGATTCGCCGAAACTAGTTACAATCTTATTTTTAGCTCTAGCAACAAAAGATTATCTGATTGAAAAGCACATAGACAGCCTTTCATATTATGATTATTTTAATTATTTTTTTTAGTAATAAAAAACATGAGCACTGCAAAGATCATCAATACTATTTACCACTCTGCTGTAATCAGCGGTCTTAGTATAGGATACAGCGTGTTAGCAAAAAACATGTTTAAGATGAGGCCGGCTGATCTAGGAAGGTTAGACATTGAGGATGTTGTTAAGGTTATAGCTGTAATAACGGCAGGGATTGCCTCAAAAGACTTTCTTGTTGCACAGGGGATTATCCCAGAAAACATCAATGCATAGAAAGATTTATAAAAAAAAAAAAAAGATTCATTCTAAAAAATATTGATTTATAAAAAAGATTCATTCATTTATAAAAAGATGTCTGGATTAGTTCTGATGGTGGGGGGAGCTATTGTTAATGCGTTGGCTTTCTCTGGCAGCAATTATATGTTTAGTAAATTACGGTCTGATGAAGAGAGAGAACGCCATAACAAGGCAATGGAAGATTTAGCTAAGGCAAGAGACGCTTACGAGAAAAGGAGGATTGCTCACTTAGACTTTATTAATAAAAAGTTAAGAGAACAGGGACATGCAGAGCACACATTTACAGACGTTGATGAAGCAATGAATGAATATTACTTAGTGACGGGAAAGAAGTTTCTAACATCGTCACCGCCAGAACTGTCTGACTTTTATGAACCATCTAAGGATCAGAAAATGGTGGAAATAGGCTTTATTATAGGTGCTATGGGAGCAATCTTTCTTCTTGCATATTCAATCTAAAAACATAGTTAAAATGTAATAAAAAACAGTCTCTTATGGACGATACAAGTACAAAATATATTATTCTCCTAGAGGGTATTGGAAAGGAAAGGCTGCTATTGATAAACTGAGTAAAGCTGCTAGGGTGTCTGAATCAGAAGCGAAAGACTGGCTTTCAAAACAAGCGATCTGGCAAATATATCTGCCTGCCCCAAAAAGAATAATAAGGCCTCGATTTGTTAACTCAGTTCCTAATGACACCCACCAGATGGACTTGCTGTATCTTCCACATGACAAAGTTAGAAGAAAAAAGTTTAAGTATGCTCTTACAGTTGTTGACATGGCTTCAAGGTATAAGGATGCTGAGCCTTTGACGGATAAAAGCTCAACTGCTGTGGTTGTGGCTTTACAACAAATATACATGCGAGGCCCATTAAAGTATCCTAGGATGATTCAGGTTGATGATGGGAAAGAGTTTAAAGGAGCTGTAAACCAACTGTTTTTAAGACATCGGGTTACAGTTAAGAGAGGGATCCCAGGCAACCATCGCTCCCAGGCCCTAGTAGAAAACTTTAATAAGAATCTAGCTGAACGTCTGTTTACCTATCAATACCACAGAGACCTTATGGACAAAACACGCAACACAGAATGGGTCAGAAGGTTGCCAGCAGTCTTACGCGCCATGAACAATGAAGAATTTAAAGCAACAGGCCTTAAGCCAGTGAACGCAATCAAACTAAAAAAATAAATCTAGTTGCAAAGCGAGAGGACTGCAGGCGGAAATCTAAACAAATCTTAAATAAATGTTAGCGAACCGCCCAGAGAACGTGGACAAACGAGTCACAAGACGAAAAGTGTTCGTCTTGTGACTCGTTTGTCCACGTTCTCTGGCGGTTCGCTAACATTTATTTAAGATTTGTTAAAAAAAATAAGTATTACTGAAGACATCCAAAGTAATCAAAAACTCTGCCGTTTGGACTAAAGTAAGATACTTAATTGTGTGCTTCTGGAGAGGCAGAAGGTGATGTTAGAATTAGAGCCACAGACCCTATATGGAGCGTAGACGTATATGAAGTTGAAAGAATTATGAAAACAACCCCTCCCGTGTATTATTTAAGAGAGACTCTTTCTTCCAAAAAGCCCGCCCCTAAAAGATCGTTTGTTCGCGGAGAGTTGCAGGTTGTCCCACCAAACACAGTGCCTATAAGTTAATCAGAGAGAATGTCTAAATGTGTGGTTCTAGAGCAGCAATATTATTTTGCCCGCAGACCCCACTTTTCACGCGATTAAGTTTTTTTGGTTTTGTAGGTTTTTAGCTGTTTTTTTGGTTGAGGAAATTTACTTATGTGAAAAGTGGGGTTTGCGGGCGAAATAAGATGGCTGAGCTAGAAGGCAGATTTAGACATTCTCTCAAACAAATAATGTTGCACTAGAAAACCAGCCCATGATACAGGGTTGGAAATGTTAGGGCAAGTAATTCAGATGGTAATACAAAAAAAGGAAGTTTATATCTATATACATTTTTTGTGAAACCATGATTCTCCACAGCATGGAGCACACAGGGTGTGTCATCGGCCGCCTTGGTCTCCACAACCATCATTCAGATGGACCACTTGCACGACATGTCTTTACACAGAGGAAGCTCTGTGGGAACAGTTAGGTGAGAACGGTGGTTAGCCTGATATTAAGTTCTGTGCACATTTCACACAGTGCGGAATAAACGTTCATGGATATTTTAAAAGAAGCGATGATGACGATAAGAAAAAAGGCGAAGTACAGTATCGAAAGGGCTGTGTTTGCGTGTGGCAATGAGAGTCAGAGATGCAAAAGCCGGTAGCCTGGCTTTTGATTGCCACTGAACGTGGGCGCGAGCTCGCGCGAACTCAATTCTATTTCTGTGGAAGAAAGTACAGCGGGGATATATATATATATATATAATATATATATATATATATATATATATATATATATATATATATATATGTGCATGTCACAGTGGTTTAGAGTGTAGTAGTAAATTACTGACCTGTACCTCCCCGTCGCCTCCAATCTCCCTCCTGCTCTCGAAGGATGACGAAACTGTTGATCCAAACAGTTGAGCGTACAACAAATAAACTGGTTCTTCATAAATAACGATATCAATAGAAACACGCGTCTTCTGACACGAAATTCTTTCTTTCCATTCGTTAGAGACTCTGGGAATCGAAACTTTGAATTGTGGGTGTGTGGACTCTAGATCTGCTTGTGTCTATTTATGTGTGTGTGTGTGTGTGTGTGTGTGTGTGTGTGTGTGTGTGTGTGTGTGTGTGTGTGAGGGTGATTCCTTTCATAGTCACATCTGTTGTTTTTTTGTGCGCTAACATTTCTTACGACTCGTTGCTTTAGAACAATTATCAATACAAGACACTATGTTATATAGCCTACACCGTACGTGTTTGACATAAATCTATCATTATCGTTAATTTCTCCATCATTATCATTTGGCACTCAATTGGAGAACAGAAGTGGTTCTTTCTTCGTGTTCATCTTTGCAAAGCATTCTTTTCTCATTTGCTTCTCTCTCTCTCTCTCTCTCTCCTCTCTCTCTCTCTCTCTCTCTCTCTCTCTCTCTCTCTGCTTCCCTTCACTTTGCTTTGTTCGTAATAATTAATTGAGTCTGTCTCTTTTTACACACAAAAAAAGCTGTTCATACATGGTCTTTGTCAACGATTTCTTCCCTTGTCAAAACATTTTTTTCTTCTCTCGGATTAATAAACTGGTTGAAAGGGTGGATCCAAGGTCTGACCTCTCCTCTCTCTCTCTCTCTCTCTCTCTCTCTCTCCTCCTCTCTTTACTTTGCTATCTTCGTAATAATTGATTGCGTAATATCTCCTATTGCTACAAAAAAAAGGTATTCATATGTGATAACAGACTTAGATAGAAACAAACAAAACTTGATTTTTGTGTCTATAAGACAAAGTGAGGTATCATTCGGACAATTCGAAACAAAGAACGAGAAATCAGTCAATTCTCTTCTTGTAGACTATTGGGCGCAAAATGAATCCATTTAAGTCAGTTCATGCGTAGAAATATTAGTTTTGACTGCCAAGGAAAGGAATTAGAATTTCTGATTCGAAATAATTACTTCCCTTGTCTGAAAATTATAAGCATTTGTTTGAATCGAAAAGTTTTCATTTTATCGTTTGTAATGAATTCGCTGAGCGGGCGCAAAATAAACCTATAAAAATACTTGTTTATACTGCCAAGGGAATAAATAAGAAGTTCTGAATCGAAGGAGTTAAGAGTTATATTTGTTGAATTTTGGTCTGTCTGCGATTGATATCTGAATTAAACACACACACACACACAACACACACACACACACCACACACACGCACACACACCGTTGCATGGCAACCTTCCAACTCAAAATGGACACGCTTAAACGCCGTCTGTTTCAATCCCCAGGGTACACCATTGCAAAAAAACGGAGTATGCTGGTGATTCAATCGAACACCTGGGCCAAACAGATACGTTAGAATGAGTTTCAGACATCCAGAGACCAAACCAACCAGGTGTACCGTGCATAGACTGAGCTATGCACTGGTTCAGGGGCAGGGTGCATTCCCACCCCCAGATGTGGATGCGTCCCACCTCTGCCCAAATAACATCTGATACTGCCAGACCACATCAGTCTGGAGCCCAGTACAATCAACTGTCAGAGACAATTCTGTATAGCAGAGGGTCATTGCTCAGGTCACAGCCTGTACCCCCAATGCCTTCTCCACCTCCAACTGTAAAGGGGATCAGGAGCCAGCACAGGTGTTGTGCTCACACTGACCATCTGACCACTTATGTCATACCATCATGCAGGGGGGGGGCAGGGAGGGAAAGAGTTGGGGGAGGGACTGCAGGCGGAATTGGAAACTTAGTTCCAAGAGAAATGACTACACAAGACAAACACGACGCCGTTCCACACCTCTTGTGTCTTCTTCCTCAGACAACATGAAACACCATTTGGGACCATTCAACACAGAAGAACAACCAATCACTCACTTTTTTTCTCATCATGATTGGGCAAGAGTTACGCTCCTTCTTTGTACGCGTCGCGTTTTGTCATGTCATTTGTTTGTTTCGTTCGTTGGGCGACATAGTCCTTTTTATTGTTTTGAATTGTTTTGAAAGAAAAGGCTGATTCAATCCCACAAAGAGCGATTCCAATGAAGATATTCCTGAACAATCCCAACCGAATTACTGCCCTTTGTTTTCTTGCAAGAATTACTGCCCTTTGCTTTTTTCTTTTTTTTTCCCCCAAGGTTTCTTTAATTGTCTTTCTCAACATCGATTTACTCTGTGCGCACGAAAAGGACTACAAATGGGGTGAACAAAAAGCCGACTGTATTGATTTAGAAAGAATGAGTATGGACAATAAATATGAAGAGGGGAGCCGGGGAGGTTTGTCAAAAAGAGGAATGATTTAGTTCCGTTGAACCTATATTTTGTTATGGTGGTGGCTGATATTGTTACTGTGGTGGTTGCTCTTGCTGTTGTTACGTGTCATCGTTCTGTGCATTCTTCACCACGCTGCTCATTAATGACGCTCTCCCATACACAAACCGCACTTTAGTTCATCCGGACACAGCCTTAGCCACAACAGATCCACAGGGAGCAATGTTTCAGAGAGAACTAATATCAACAGGAACAACTGACAAATAAAATCAGCAAGTGAAGGTCTATGTAGCCAGGTGCTCAAATGGGCACCTCTCTCGGGGTGACCCTTAGCAGATGAAATGGTCTGTTTGGGAGTTACCTTTCCCCTTACCTCCCCTGATTGATCAATCTTGGATTAGTTAATGTCAACTCTTTCTGATGGAAATGCCTCAGAACCTATATCGTTATTATGTCCATATCGCTGAAGTCACAACAAATGAACGTATTTTATTTCTTACAACTGTATTGGACCGAAAAGCCCATATTTTCTAAACTGAATTGGTATTTTGCACGATCGATTTTGGCGCCATTTTTTATCCTTCGCCTGCCAGTTGAAATGGTTTGTTCAGGAGTTACCTTCCCCCTTACCTCCCTTGATTGATGAATCTGGATTATTTTGTGTCAAATCTTTAACATGTAAGTGCATTGGAACCTATTCCATTATTATGTATACGTCACTAAAGAACGAAAGAAAGGGAGTAAAGAAGACTGGAAGATAGGAAGAAAGAAGGAAAGATCGATAGATAGAAAGAAAGACAGACACCAACAAACAAAAAAAGAAAGAAATGCACACCAAAACAAGGCACAACTGACACAAAGTTGCCATCTGTCTGTCTGGAGAGACAATGGTGTTGCGCCATGGATCAGTCAGTTGTGGAGTTGCAGCACCTGCTGTGGCTAAAGAGCCTGATCCTCGAGCGGCAGACTCTGTTGCAGTTGCTGCAGGTGAAGTCTCCATCATCAGTGTCTGTGGGTGCTGACGCCATTCTTTGATTATCTGCGGTGCCTCCGTTCTTCGCACTGGGCATCTCTCCTCTGCTCTGCTCTGCTTGCTTGATGCTGGCCTTGACGGTGGACCTGCCAGCTGACCCGGTCTGAAGCTGCTGTCTCCAGGTCTGCTGGGTCGAGGCTGCTAAAGACAAACACATAAAGTTTCAACAACAACAACAACAACAAGAAAAGTACAGAAAAATTAAAGATAGACACGATGAGGATGTTTTTCAAAAAAGAGAAATAGACAACAAAACAATGCAAAAATTGATAAGACATGAATATAGAAATGGTCAATGAAGTACAGAGAGAAAGAAAGACAAATACGACCAAATTTTCAACAACAACAACAACAACAAAAAAAGAAAACAAGAAAGAAAGAAAGAGAGAAAGAAATATAAAACAAAGCAACTCCAAAAAGGATACAAAGACATAAATTGAATTTTTAAACAGTAAAGTATAGGAAAAATGATAAAGGAAAGACAAAGAAAAACAAGTGTTTTTTCAAGAAGAAGAAGAAGAAGAATCTCAACAAGAGAATGTTTTTGGTTGCTTGTTTGTTTGTTTGTTTGTTCTCCTCGTGGACAACAAATGTGCTGCACTCGCCTCCCGTTGATGTCGTCTGGCCTAACTGGCAGACTACCCTTAATCTCTCCGTGTTTTCTTTCACCCATTTGGAGAGGACGACTGACTGTTCTGTCATAGAAATAACGCCTCGGTCCAATGAGAACAGGTCGACCTCAAGCTCTCGCCCCGTACCGGCGGCAGCGCAGATTGTTCTCTGTGTGAGTGTGTGTTTGTTTTTTTTCCTTTTCGTGGGAAGGTGAAGATAATCAGAGTACACTGCTTTCCCTCCAAACACGTACATGCATGCGTGCGTGCGTGCATGCATGAATGTGTGTCTGTCTATGTGTGTGTATGTGCGCGCGTAGTTGCATATGTTAGTGCCGGTCTGTTTGTCGGAGCATACAAGATTTCTTTTGTAATTACTTCCCTTGAAAGTGATGGTGGTGGATTTAGTTTGTAATGGAGCAAGAGTTACCGTACTTGTTCTTTTTAACTACTGTTTGCGTTACTGTCTCATTTAGGATTTTCTTTCAAACTAGAAACCAGAAATGATCAGAAGAAGCTTACACACCATTTTTAAAGCAAAAGAAAGCATTGAATACGAGGAATGTTGCTACCAAAAAAGAACAAAACAACATAAAAAATAAAAAAGAAAGGCTGAGCAGGACTGAAATGATCTATGGTTCCTGTTTAATCCAACTTCACCAACGCAATATGACCTAAAAATACAGAAAATAAAAATCATGTTCCTATAAACTTTCACTTGAGAACAATCAACCATTTCATTTGTAATATGTTTAGGGTTGATCCAGTTTAGTCATAATTGCCATTGGTAATAAGACGTGAAACCCATTACCGAAGACTATGATAGTGAAAGCGATAGAGAAAGAGTGAATAACACGCGGGAGTTTGAACATGACTGTCTGCCACTTTACGTGTGCGAGCGCGCGCGCGAAATTATACTGTTCTCTCTCTGTGTGTGCGTCTATTATCAAAAGATTTATAAGGCTTTGCGCAGTGCAGAATTTTTCCTCTCCCACTTTTAACTCATTTCCTCTCTCATTCCTACTGAGAAAAGACAACGAAACTCTTCATCCAAACAGCTCAACATGCCATCGGTAAAGTGAATTCTCATAAACAAAACTCCGTACAGAAAAGCGTGTCCTTTGTGACGAAGTTCAACTGGTTCCAATCGTTGGTCTGGAAATAGAGTATGTAGACTTTAAACCTGTTTGTATGTGTGTGAGGGTGATTCCTTTTTTTAAATGTATCTGTTTTTCGGCACGAACATTTCTTATGGCTCTGGCTTTGAACAATTAACAGTAAAAGGCGCTGTACATAAATCGTACGTATTGGACATATCATTATCGTTCAATTCTGCATCATGATCATTTGACGCTCAATCGAAGAAGAGAAGTGATTGTTCCTTCTTCGTGTTCATTATCTGCAATGTTGTTTGTCTGGCCTGAAAGAAGAGCACAGAGGTCGAAACGCGTCATAGTTTGTCTTCTTTGTTTCGCTTCTTTTCGTCTAGCGGAATTCTATTTTTCTGATAAGCTCGTTTTGAATTTCCACCTGCAGTCATCTCACTTTGAAACTAATTATTATCATTATTATTACCAGTGCCATTCTCTCAGCAATGGGCCTTATGTTTTCTCCCTGCGTCTGTCTGTCTGTTTGTTTATGTATGTCAGCGTCATTACGCACAAAAACAAACAAACACAAATAACCGTAAGCAGCTATTGGAGTTGTAGGCAGGTGGTAAAGTGTGCACCCATGTCGTTGTGATGGTGTGGAGTGGTAGGCAGTGCAGGCGAAGACAGACTAATGAAGTCTTCCAATCGGACGACAGTGCAGGTTCCAAGACAAACTGCAAGCAGTTCCAGAAAGGTCAGCGTCATCAGACGGTGACACTCTCAGTGTTCCTGCTCAGCTGCCTGTATGCAACGTAGCCCCGGACAATCTCATGACGTTTCCCAGTGCATTCATAGTGGCTTCAATCAAACACCAATGTTCATACCGTATGGAATGAGCAACAGTGCCATCATTTCAACCACCACCACAAGCTTTATACTGATCATGTACAGTGTCAAATTCGATCTACGCCCCCAATACAACAAACTTCTATTTGTTCATAAAAGACCCATTTTTCTTTACCAATATAAACGTTGGAATTTTGTGGGTTTTGTGTTCTCTTAAGAAATACAAGAAGAAAGCATACTTGATCTTTGTCAACGATTACTTCCCTTGGCAAAACATTCTTGTCATCTCTCTCTCTCTCTCTCTCTCTCTCTCTCTCTCTCTCTCTCTCTCTCTCCTCTCTCCTCCTCTCTCTCTCTCTCTGCTGCTGCTCTGGGCCGTCTCCGTAGTCAGTCAGTCCTTCGCCGTTAATCTCTCTCTCTCTCCCCTCTCTCTCTCTTCTCGTCTGTCTGTCTGTCTGTCTGTCTGTCTCTCTCTCTGTCTCTCTGTCTCTGTCTCTCTCTGTCTCTCGTCTCTGTCTCTGTCCTGTCTGTCTGTCTGTCTCTGTCTCTGTCT
>JAMYXO010001997.1:22500-26099 GCA_033310375.1 Conus canariensis
TGTGTTGGGTTGGGGGGTGTGTTGTTGTTTTGTGGGTTGGGTGGGTTTTGGGGGTTGGGGTGTGGGTTGGGTGTTGTTGGGGTGTTGGTTGTTTTTTTTGGTTTGTTTGTGGGGGGTGGGTTTGGGGGTTTTGTGTTTGGTTTGTTGTGTTGGGTTTGTGGTGTTGTGTGGGTGTGTTTTGTGTTGGGTGGTTTGTTGGTGTTGTGGTTGGTGTTGGGTTGTTGGGGGGTTTTTTGTGGTGGTTGTTGTTGGGGGGTGTGGTGGGGGGGGTGGGGTTGGGTGGGGGTTGGGGGGTTTGTTTGGTTTGTTGTTTGTGGGTGTTGTGTGTTTGTGGGTGTTGTTGGTGGTTTGGTGGGTTGTGTGTGGGTTGTTTGGTGGTTGGGGTTTTGTGTGTTGGGTTTTGGTTGGTTTGTGTTTGGGGGGGTGTTGGGGGTGTTGTTGTGGTGTTTTGGGTGTGTTGTTTGGGTGTGGTGGGTGGGTGTGGGTTTGTTGTTTTTGGTGGTGTGTTGGTGTGTTGTTTGTTGTTTGTTGTTTGGGGTGGGGGTTTGTGGTTTTTTGTGTGGTTTTGTTGGGTTTGGTTGTGGTGGTTTTGGTTGGGGGTGGTTGTTTTGTTTTTGTGTTGGTGGGGGTTTTTGTGGGTGGTGTTTTGTGTGGTGGTTTGTGTGGGGTTGTTTGTGTGGTGGGTTTTGTGTTTGGTGGTTGGTTTGGTTTTTTTGGGGGTGGGGGGGGGGGTGGTGTTTGGTTTGGTTTGTTGGTTGGTGGGGGGTGGGGGGTTGGGGTGGGTTTTTGTTTGTGTTTTGTTGGTTTGTTTTTTTTTGTGTTTTGGTGTTTTTGGTTTTTTTTTGGTGTGTTTGTTGTTGTTTGTTTTTTTGGGGGTGTTTGGTTTGTGTTTTGTTTTGTTGTGTGGTTTGTTTTGGTTGTGTTTTGTGGTGGGGTTGGGGGGGGGTGGTTTGGGGTTTGTGTGTGGGTTTTTTTTTTGGTGTTTTTTTGGTTTGGTTGGTTTGGGGTTTGGTTTTTTTGGGTGGGTTTTGTTGGGGGTGTGTGGGTGGTGGGGTGTGGTTTGGTTTTTTTTTGGGTTTGTTTGGGGGGGTGTTTTGTTGTTTGGGGTTGGTTTGGTGGTTGTTTTGTTTGTGGTTTTTTTTGGGTGGTTGTTTTGTTTGTTTTTGTGTGGTTTGTGGGGGGGTGGTTTGTTGTGTTGGGGGGGTGGTTGTGGTGTTTGTGGGTGGGGGTTTGGGGTGGGGGTGGTTTGGGGGGTTGGGTTGTTTTGGGGGTGGTGGGGTGTTGTTTGGGGGTGGTTTGGGGTTGGGGTGGGGGGGTGGTGTTTTGTTTGTGTTTGGGGGGGGGGGGGGGGTTGGGTTTGGGTTTTGGGTGTTTTGGGTTTGGGGGGGGTGGGTGGGGGTTGGGGTGTTTGTTTTTTTTTTGTTGGTTTGTTTGGTTGTTGGTTTGTTTGGGGGGGGTTGTGGGTTGGGGTTGGTGTGTGGGTTTTGTGGTGGGTTGTGGGGTGGGGGGGTTTTGGGTTGGTGTGGGGTGGTTTTGGGGGTTGGGGGTGTTTGGGGGGGTTGGTGTGGTTTTGGGGTGGGGTGGTGTTTGGTTGGGGTTTTGGTGGGGTGGGTGTGGGTTTTTGGTTTTGGTTGTTGTGGTGTGTGGGGGTGGGGGGGTTGGGTTGTTTTGGTGTGGGGGTGGTTTTTTTTTTTGGTTTTTTTGTTGGTTGGTTGGTTTTTTGGGGGGGGGTGGGGTGGGGTTGTGGGTGGGGGGGTGGGGGTGTGGGTTTGTTTGTGTTTGGTGGGTTGGGGGTTGGTTTTGGGTTTGGGGTTGGGGGGTGTGGGTTTTTTTTTGGTTGTGTGGTTGTTGTTTGGTTGTGTGGGTGTGGGGGGGTTTGTGGTGTTTTGTTTTTGTGTGTGTTTTGTTTGGTGTGTTTTGTTGTGTGTTGTTGTTTGGTTTTTGGGGTGGTTTGTTGTGGGTTGTTGTTGTTTTGGGGTGGGTGGTTTTGGGGTTTGTTTTTGTTGTGTTGGGGTTTGTTGGGTGTTTGGGGTTTGTGGGGTGGGTGGTTTTTTTGGTGTTTTTTGTTGGGGTGGTTGTTGTTTTTTTGTTGGTGGGGTTGTTTTGTGGGGTTGGGGTTGTTTGTTTGTGGTTGTTGGGTTTGGTTGGTTGGGTGGTTTGGGGTTTGGGTGGGTGTTGTGGGTGGTTTGTTTTGGGTGTTTGGGGTGGTTTTGTTTGGGGTTGTTTTGGTTTGTTGTTGGTTGTGTGGGTGTTGTTGTTTGGTGGGTTTTTGTGTTGTGTGGTTTGTGGTGTTGGGTGTTGGGGGGTTGTTGTTTTGTGTGTTGTTGTGGGTTGTTTGGTGTGTGGTTTGGGGGTGTGGTTGGTGGTGGGTTTTGTGTGTTTGTTGGGGGTGGTGGTTTGTGGTTTGTTTTTTTGTTGGGTGTTTGTTGGGTGTTGTTTTGTTGGGGTGTGGGGGGTGTTGTGTTTTTTGTGTTGTGGTTTTTTGGGTGGGTGGTTGGGTTTGTGGTGTTGTTGTTGGTTGTTTGTTTGTTTTTTTGGTTGGTTGGGTGTGTTGGGGTTGGGTTTTGGTGGGTTGTGGGGGTGTTGGTTGGTGTTTTGTTTTGTTGTTGGTGGTTTGGTTGGTTGGTTTTGTGGGGTGTTGGGGTTTGTTGTGTGGGGTTTGTGTTGGTGGGTGGTGTTGTGTTGGTGTTTGTGGGTGTGGTTTTGGTTTGTTGGTTTTGTTGGGTTTGTTTGGGTGGGGTGGTTGTGTGTGTTTTTTGGGGTTTTTTGTTGGTGTGGTGTGTTGGTTTGTTTTTGTGTGGTTGTGTGTTGTTGTGTTGGGTTGTGTGTTTGTTGGTGGTTGTGGTTGTGGGTGTTTGTTTTTGGTGGTGGGTGTGTGTTGGTTTTGGGTGGTTGGTTGTTGTGGTTGGGTGGTTGGTGGTTGGTGTTTTGGGTGTTGTTTGTTGTTTTTTGTTGTTGGGGGGGTTGGGGGGTGTTGTGTGGGTTGTGTGTTTGGTTTGTGGTTTGTTGGGTTGGGGTTGTGTTGTGGGGGGTGTTGGGGTGGGTGGGGGGGTGGGTTGTTGGGGGGTTTGGTGTTGTTTGGGTGTTTTGTTGTTGGGGGTTTTTGGTTTTTGTGGTGGGTTTGGGGTTGTGGGGGTTGTTGGTTTTGTGGGTTGGTGGGGTTGGTTGTGTGGGTTTGTTGTTGGGGTTTGTTTGGTGTTGTTGGGTGGTGGTGTTGTGTGTTTTTTGGTGTTTGTGTTTTGTGTTGTGGGGGTTTGTGTGTGGTGTGGGTGGGTTGTGTGTTGGGTTTGGGTTTGTTGGGTTTGTGGGGTTTTTTGTTGTGGGGTTGGTGTGTTGTGGGTTTGTGTTGGTTTTGGTGTTGGGGGTTGGTTGTTTGGGTTTGTTGGTTGTTTGTTTGGTGTTTTTTGGTGGGTTTGTGTTGTGGTTGTGTGTTTTGTGGGTTTGTGTGTGGGGTTTTGGGGGTTTGTGGTGTTTTGTGTGGGGGTGTTGTTGTGGGGTGTGTTTGTTGGTGGGTTGGTTTTTGTTTGGTGGTGGGTGTTGGTTTTTGGTGGTTTTGTGGTTGGTTGGTGGTTTGTTTGGTTTGGGTGGTGTTGTTGGGT
>JAMYXO010001998.1:0-2500 GCA_033310375.1 Conus canariensis
TGTGTGGTGTGTGTGTGTGTGTACGTGCGTGCGTGCGTGCTTGCGTGCGTGCGTGCGTGGATGCGTGCGTGCGTGCGCTCGAGCTTGTGTGTGAGTGTTGGGCATTTGTAAACACTCATTCCTACCAGACTTATGAAAAAAAATCCTTATTGCAAGGAAATTAACAAGGAGACGAACGAATAGGAGAAAAACAGAATCAACAAGAAGAAAAACCAGAGTTTCCATTTTCATCTCTTCTGCATACAAGGTTGGATTATGTGTTCTGAAAACGTAGAAGTAAAGGGAAGTACACGTGAGAGGTACAGGAAGGAACAAGACGCAGGGCAGGAATTGGTGGACGGGGAGGGGGAGCAAGATAGTGGCGAGGAGAGAAGGGGGGGGGGGGGGGGGAGAGGGAGGATCAGTATATTTAGTGGACGAAACCATACAGACACTTCTCCTTAGCATAAAGCCAACAAGTTTTTCAAACCATTGGGGTGTCTTTCGTGGTTTCAGATCGTTGTGTGTGGTGTGTGTGTGTGTGTGTGTGTGTGTGTGTGTGTGTGTGTGTGTGTGTGTGTGTGTGTGACGTGCTTGTGATTATCAGTTCTACAATATGATGTTGTAGGCTTTTCCTTCATCATGCTGGGGATCTATGCGTAATCTGCAACTGTCTTTCTGACCTGCATTTACAGAGAACACAGAACCCACAGTAACCCGTGTTGCCGTTTTCGCATGAATATGAAATGTTTTCAAAGATTTTGATGAATTTTCCTTCTGATTATTTTCCCAAGTTTGTATTGATTCAACAAACAAACTTTTTGTAAACCTTTTTGATGACTTCTGCGTAAATTTAAAAGTTTTTTTTTCTTCTTCTAATTTTGAATGGGAATTCTGATTATTGATAAATCTGTATTACGTATCAAGAATGGCGGGCCTCAATACAAAAACCTCCATCTTTTTCTCGTATCTTGCTGAGATCGAATCCAGAATATAATTATTTAAGAATATAATAATCAAAGAAAAAAAAAGATCAGCTAGAATGATACCCACTGCATGACCTACGAAGATGGTGTAATACAGGAAGGGAGCAAGGTTTCATAATCACCTGTTAGATCTGATGATAGCAAAAATACAAATGGAAATGAGGATTGCAGCTAACAGACGAGGTGGCCGAGTGGTTAAGGCGATGGACTGCTAATCCATTGGGGTCTCCCCGCGTGGGTTCGAATCCCACCCTCGTCGAATTTATTTATTTTTTTTTTAACCTCTCATGTAATTGATGTTGACTGATTGAGTGGAAATAGAAATGTAAGGATGCATAATAATTTATGTTTCCTTCAGCATTATGTTATAGACATTTTGTTACCAGACTGGCTGCATTCTTATGAAAAGAAGACAGAAATTGACGTGCGCTAGAGGACATCAAAAAAGAAATCGTTGATCCCGCCCCCCTCCCCCCCCCCCCCCCCCCCCGCCCTCCCCCCCCTCCCCCTGCGCGCACACACACGCACATACGCACTCACGCACGCACGCACACACACACACACACACACACACACAACACACACACACACACACACACACACACACACACACACACACACACACACACCCTCCCTTTTTTGTCCTGAGCGAGTTAATAAATAAAACTTAAAAAAAAAAAATCAGAATGATAATTTCTGCAAGACCTTGACGGGCGGTGCAAATAGCTCGCCAAGTTTCATCATCATCAGCTAGATCTGATTTGTGGTAACAAAGAAGTATGAAACGACTTCTACTGTAACAGACGAGGTGGCCGAGTGGTTAAGGCGATGGACTGCTAATCCATTGGGGTCTCCCCGCGTGGGTTCGAATCCCATCCTCGTCGATTTTTTTTTTTTTATTTTTATTTTTTTTAACCTGTGTGTTTATGTGGCACGTGCTCGTATGCAGCCTATACATGTCAGCGTGCTTTTGTGTGTGTGTGTGTGTATGTGTGTGTGTGCGTGTGTGTGCGCGCGTGGGTGGGTGTGTGGATGCGTGCATGCATGCGTGCGTGCGTGCGTGCGTGCGTGCGTGCGTGCGTGCGTCTGTGTGAGTGTTGGACATTTGTTAACACTCATTCCCACCAGACTTAAGAAAACAGAAATGATCCTTATTGCAAGGAAATGAACAAGGAGACGAACAAAAAGGAGAAAAACAGAATCAACCAGAAAGAAAAACCAGAGGTTCCCTTGTCATCTCTTCTCCCTTCTAAGTTGGGTTATGTGTTCTGAAAACGTAGAAGAAGTAAAGGGAAGTACACGTGAGAGGTACAGGAAGGAGCAAGGCGCAGGGGAGGAATTGGTGGACGGGGAGGGGGAGCGAGAAAGTGGCTAGGAGAAGAGGGGGGGGGGGGGGGGGATCAGTGTATTTCGTGGACGAAACCATACAGACACTTCACCTTAGCATAAAGCCAACAAGCTTTTCAAACCATTGGGGTGTCTTTCGTGGTTTGAGATCGTTGTGCGTGTGTGACGTGTTTGTGATAATCAGTTCT